>PVKH010011110.1:0-17902 GCA_004027955.1 Chaetophractus vellerosus | reverse complement strand
TGGCGGCTTTGCCCTGCCCACGGCAGCTTGCCTTTCTCAAGGCTACCTGCCCTCTTGGAGAGGTCCCCAGGAACCAAACCCGGGGCCTCCCATTTGGTGTACTGGCGCCCTATCCACTGGGCTATACAGCCGGTCCCTGCAATCAGTTTTAAGTCAGAGCTTTGTCTTCAACAAAAAAGAGACTTTAAATGAGAAGGAAGGCTAATACGTAGATGATGTTCCACCTACCAATTACTAACGCTGATAAAACTTTTAAAGGTGGGACAGGATCAAATACCTCAACTGGCAGGGCCCTTTAAACATCTCCAAATGGACTTTATACAGCCACCCCCTTCTGTGATCTAAGATTGTGTCCTTGTTATTATGTTTCTAGAGGCTTTTTCTTGTCACAGAGCTACTGCCCTCTATAGCTGAAAAACTATTAAACTTTGTTTTCCCCACCTGGGGAATTTCTGCTATTCTCTCAAGTGATAGAGGCACTTATTTTACTGGCTTGTGATAATGTATAGAGTGAGTGAGTTGTTTGGATTAGTCTGTCCACTTACTATCCCTATTTCCTCTTTGGCTGGGGGATAAAGGTAATTTCCATGGCCCTGGAGATGGGCTACTTTTACTGCTATTTATACTTTGGGGGAAAAACAAACAAACAAACAAACAACTTTTGAAAGTCTCCATTTTCTTTCCAGAATCGTAAGTCTGTTCTGAAAGCTATGAAATTTATTCCTGACCCTGTTTATAGGGTCCAGTAATGGATTTTTCAGGACAGTTCTGGGATAAGTGACGATCATTTTCTAAATGTAGTCATATAGAATCAATTTTGGAAGTAATGCTCTTCACTGTGGCTGCAAAAAACTTCTTCGGAACAGCTCATTTATCTCCAGATTTTCTACCCTGTAAGTTAGGCTTTGTGCAACTAAGAGAGATACTTGTGTTAGTATGGAAAGCAGTGTTCGGCCTCTTAAGTAAAGGAGTTGTAGTAAATACAGGGTTCTGAAATAGGGAGTTCAGTAAGGTTTCTGGCCTTCTGCTTTCCCCACTCCCATCAGAGAAATCTGGTAAGTCATGCATCCTAGAAGATGCTGTGTTGTCACTGTGTTCCAAATACTCCAAGGTTCTGGGAAAAAAGATGGCTAATAAAGCAGTATTTACTGTAAATCCAGAAAGCATGTCCTCACAAGAAAATGGAGCATTGACTGTTGATATTTTGCTCACCACAATATATATATTTCCCCCCCTTTTCTTGGTGATCTTGGTGCAGAGATGCCATCTTTTCTGAAAACTCCAATGGATCTAACTATTCGCACTGGTGCCATGGCCAGATTAGAATGTGCTGCGGAAGGGCACCCTGCACCACAGATTTCCTGGCAGAAAGATGGTGGTACTGACTTTCCTGCAGCTCGGGAAAGACGCATGCATGTCATGCCTGAGGATGATGTTTTCTTCATTGCCAATGTGAAAATAGAAGACATGGGAATCTATAGCTGCATGGCACAAAATATAGCAGGAGGCCTTTCAGCAAATGCCTCACTGACAGTGTTAGGTAAGTTTACTGCTTCATCGGTCCCTGTTTGTTTTGGGAGCCTTTTTATTTGGGATCTACTTTTGGTCTTAATGGGCAAAAAAATCTAAGTTTGAGATTTCAGACTTTTGTTCTGGCAGATAGGTCAACTGATTGTGATTCTTATGTTTTAGTCACCTCTTTCTGCCATGTTATACAGGGCTGTGTCAGCCAAGGATATTAGTGGGTTAGATAACTGAAAAGGATGAGGGCAGAATTAGGAATCTTTGTCACAAGAATTGAAAATTTAAGTCCTTTTATTTATTTATCTTTTCTGTCACCCTCTGTACAGTTTCTATTTCATATAAATGCTTTGCTATTCAGTGAGTTTTCATTGAGAGTTCTACTATTTTTCTTAGAAGTATCTAAGTTTTTTGATACTGCTTCACAGAGAACCATAGACATATAACTGATTTTTTTCCTTTACCTAGTTCCATTTTTTTAAAAAATTAATTAAAAAAATGACCTGTCTTCCTGGTTAGATTTCTTGTTTTCTCTCCAGTGTGATCCTCTTAATCCTATGTCCTGGTATAGTGTCTTTTCCCAAAAAATTTTCCGATAACACTGCTTTTTACGCAGGGGAATACTTTTCTTCATGGAGCTCAAAGCCAAGGCCAATTCTACTTTCTATTTTCCTGTTCTCCTCGGTGAGGGGCTTGTTTGTGTATGTGTGTGTTTACTTTTATAATCAAAGAAAAAATAAGTTTATAGTTTTAAAAACTTAAGCTATTGAGAAATTTAGAAAAATAGGGAAAGTCACTCAAATACTGTAAAAGATTTTGGCATATTTTAGGCTTTTTCTTTATTCATTTTCATGTAGATTATGTATACCTACTTTTTTCCACTTAATATTGCATCACAAAGGTTACTCTGGCATTAGAAAGTCTTCACAAAACCTTCTGTGGCTGTTAGATTTTTATATTTTAAAATTAGAACTAATTTTGTAATAAATATTTTTGCATATAAATCTTTGAATTCTTTGTTTATAAAAGATTGCCCAAGGTGGAATTTATATTGAGACAAGATTTAGGATTTTTGAGGCTTTCAGTTTTTGAAACATTATCCTTTAGTGCACCCCATTAGTTTATGAAAATGTTCATCATATCCTCCTTAGCTTAATTCTGTAGGTTTTAGGAAATAAAATTGCCTGACTTGATTTTTTTTAACATCCTATTTAGAGACACCCTCATTTATTAGACCCCTGGAGGACAAGACAGTAACCCGAGGTGAAACTGCGGTATTACAGTGCATAGCTGGAGGGAGCCCTGCCCCTCGCCTCAACTGGACCAAAGATGATGGACCACTGCTGGTGACAGAACGGCACTTCTTTGCTGCAGCCAATCAGCTTCTCATCATTGTAGATGCTGGGCTAGAAGATGCTGGGAAATATACTTGCATTATGTCTAACACACTTGGCACGGAACGTGGTCACATTTACCTAAATGTCATTTCATCCACCAATTGTGATTCTTCCCAGAGTAGCTTTGGGCATGAAGATGATGGCTGGACCACAGTTGGCATTGTCATCATTGTTGTAGTCTGCTGTGTTGTGGGTACCTCTTTGATCTGGGTCATTGTTATTTACCACATGCGAAGGAAAAATGAAGACTACAGTATCACGAACACAGGTGAGTGGTACCCAGATGACACCTATGCATTGTACTGCAGTTAGAAATGCAGTATAGAATTTATTGTAAAATGTGAAAAATCCAGAGAGCTTTGAAACTTTACCTGATTTGTGGTGGACTGAAGAGTTTTTCTGATATCTCAGAACCCCTCTGATGAGTAATTTTAAGAATTTATAAACACTCCCCCCAAATTTTGCTGTTACAACCATATTACAGGTATACCTACTTTCTTCAATACCTATGTCTCATTTCCATCATAATTTCCCTGCAGGGAAAAGCGGAGCCTCATGACTGAGATCAATCTTTTATACCTCCCACCCTGAAATCCTAGGAGAAAAGAGGTTTGCCAGATAGATTGTGAAATTGTGGCTTTGGATAAGATTTCAGCCTTTTGGCTTTGTTTCCTTCGGTAATGTTTTTAAAAGGAAACTTTGAGAAGAATTCTAGTGAGAAGTAATTTTAGGAGACACACTAAGAGCTGCCTGGGTCCTAGGTAGATACCATTTTTTCTGGCCTATAGTATGAAAGTGTAATTAACATATTTGCAAAATAGTTTAGTGTTGTACACTGCCTAACTTTATGTGAGAGTTACACATGTCTCTTTTACAGAGGAGCTTAATCTGCCTGCAGACATTCCCAGCTACTTGTCTTCCCAAGGAACACTATCTGAGCCTCAGGAAGGCTACAGCAACTCTGAGGCAGGCAGTCACCAGCAACTTATGCCTCCTGCCAATGGATACATACACAAAGGCACAGATGGTAATGACTGTCTATGGTTATAATTTCATCCTGTACTACTGAATTTTATTTTTCAGTGTATAGTTTTCCCCGTTAACCTGAAGCTATAGTTTAAAGTAAGGTACTCAAGAAAAATATTTGGCCCCATGCAGAATAGGATGAAAACTGGCTGATGCTTTAACAGAGAAGAAAATCATCTGATAGAAAGGAACATCCTTTAATAAGGAACTGGGCTCCCAAACCAAAGTATTATTATAGGAAGGAGATGGTCTTTTCGGGTGACTCTAATTCTTTTTGGGCAGCCTTCATACCTCATGCAAGGGAGGTTTGTTTCTCTTGCTGACAGGATAGATATTGACAAAAATTTGAGGGGTAATGATGATTCTCAGCATATCATATATTGGAGAACATCAGAGATGTCCCTTCCCATCCCTCACTCCCACAGTGAGTGGCAGATACAGGGAGTGGAATTGGGTTTGATTCCTAGTTCTTCCTCTTTCCATCTCTGTAACCAAGAACAAGATCTCAGCCTGAGTTTCTCATTTTTAAAATGAGGAAAACAATACTTCATAAAGCAATTTCACCAAGATCCTATCAACAAATCTGTATGACTGTCAAGTACCATACAAATGAAAGGTTTATTTCATTTCTGCAGAGATTTTTAGATTGAGTATCAACAGAACTTCTCTATCTAACTGATAAATTGTTTTTTTTATGGAAAAAGGAGTATTTCTAACATTTATTTATTTATTTATTTATTTTTAAAGATTTATTTATTTTATTACATTTCTCCCCTCCCCCCCGCTGCGGCGATGTGCCGAGATCGGTTACCGCGCAGGCGCGGCTTTCCCCGCTTGTGGGCGGCCTCTGCTTCCATTCACGGCCGGCTCCGCTTCAGTTTGCAGGCGGCTGGCTGCGCTCCATTCGTGGGCGACCTGCTCTGCCCATGGTGGCTTTGCTCTGTCCGTGGCAGCTTTTTGCCCTGCCCACGGCGGCTCTGGCCCACCCATGGCGGCTTGCCCTTCTCAAGGCGGTCTGCCTGCTAGGAGAGGTCCCCAGGAACCGAACCTGGAGCCTCCCATGTGGTATACCAGCGCCCTATCCACTGGGCTATCCAGCCGGCCCCATCTGACTTTTAAAAGAATAAAATTATATGCCTCTGTTCTCTGAAATTTGTGACTAGTAATACTGCCTTCTGGGTTAAACTAAATTGCTTCTCAGTCCTTCTAGTTCTAACATTTTCTTGCTCAATGTTAATTAATAGGTAATTCATTCTCTATTTCTCACTCTTTTCCCTCTCCTTCATCATTCAGTTTTCAAAGCACATAATAGTCCAGGGAGCTCATTATTACATCTTAACTTCTGACAAACACATTTTGTCAGGCAGGAGTTGACTGTCAGAGGTTTTTTTTTCTAGGAATACTTTTAGTGATTTAGTCTAACTTGTTGACCCATGAAAGTAACATGGGCTTTTGTGAAGTGAAGTCATCATAACTACTTCTCTGCTTTAGTTTGCATAAACCAAACCTGTGCCTTGTAACGTGTGCCAGCCTGATCTTGGCTCCCTTGATTTGGGTGTGACCGTATGCCGGCAGAACAGAAATAGTATTAAGAACAGAGGCTCTGTAGCCAGAGTGCCTGGGTTCAAATTTTAGCTTTCCACTCTTGCAGTGTGACTTTTGGCAAGTTACTTAATTTCTGTCTTGTAGTTATTACCCTATCTGTAAAATGGGGATAATAATAGTGTCTACTGGTTAGGGATATTGTGAGGATGAGATGAGTTAATTTACAGAAAAACCTTGAAACTTCTCCTAGTTTTTAAGTAGGTGTTCAGTAAATGCTACTTATGATGATGACTGTTGAAGAAAACTGATGATGGCAAAGCTAATTCCTTAACTGAAGGATACGTGGGTTCTTTCCCATTGTTGTCATTAGGTGGCACTGGTACCCGGGTGATCTGCTCAGATTGTTACGACAATGCCAACATCTACTCCAGGACCCGAGAATACTGTCCATATGCCTATATCACTGAGGAGGATGTTCTGGACCAGACACTGTCCAGCCTCATGGTCCAGGTGCCAAAAGAGACATATTTGGCACATCCTCCCCAAGATGTTGTTGCTGTGGAGAGGCTAATGTCATCAGCAGACAGAGAGATGTCTGCCTTTCCCACCAACCATGAAAGGATAAATGAGAAGAAAGTTTCTTCCTCGCAAATGAACAGTGGTAAGGGGTGCAGTGTTTTTTATTTGTTTTGTTTTGTTTTTATTTTCACTTAATTGGTTTTTTCCCTCTGTCATAAAGATAGCATTCTCATTTGGCAGGAAGCAATACAAGTTGATCTAATGGAGAAATTGGCTAGTCTTAACTTGTAAAAACTAGAGCCAGAGATTTTCAGATATTAGAGTTACAAAGAAGTCTGCATTTGTAGAGTGAAAAATAGCTTTTATGGGAGTAACAAGATCATACTACTGAAAATTCAGAGTTCATACAGAAAAAACTTTTTAAAAGTTTCATGTAGGTGTTAATAATTTTTCTCCTATCTTTACTTCAATAATAGAGATTTGAAATGCTAAGAACATAATTTATACATAATTTGGTGAAGTATTTTCCTGAAGAGATTTTGAAAATGTTTTGTTTGATTGCAGTTCTATTAGGTAAATATTGAATGGTCAGTATTACTTGGCAGGTGTTTGCTTTCTCCTGTGAAGAGAAATGAGAGCCATAAGTGGGAAAACAATATTGGGATAGTGTCTTCTGTCCCACATGGCTCAGGAAAAGAAATAACACACATTATCTAATGACATTCGATAACAACTGGATCAGGAAAACAAAACAAAACTCTTTCCAGACCTTGAAGGATACCACTGAGCATGTCTTCCTATTCCTCTAGGCTTTCCATCACCTGTTACCCTCCTGTCAGCCTGAAATGGGAGAACACTGGAAGGGGGTTGGGGGCGGTGAGAACTGCAGTTTTATAGAGGAAGACAAAGGGAATAGGGGTGCTTCCAGGGATGGATTGGGCAGGAGTGAATGACCGAATGTGCCACTTAAGATGTACTATATTGTTCTTAATTTGAGTCTAACCCTAAAGGTTTCCAAAGTGAATACAGGTCAGAAAAGTACTCTTGTTGAAGTTAGTCTCTTGTCTTTACATTCAGTGTCTGTGAGAGAAGTACCCCAACACTTAATCCATTTTCCCATATCCTAGAAGAGTTAGACAAATAAAAGGTCTTAAGTAGAACCAAATATGCATTGCCTCTTTTTTGCATCTTGGTGATGTCTTACTTTTTAATCTGGTCTGTAGGTGAAGAAATCAGCAAGTGTGAGTTCTTTGGCACATTGCTCATCCCTTACCTAAGGTTTTATTTTAAAAATTTTGTAGCCACAGAATTGCTAAAATAATAAGTGAAAGTACATGGCATATAGCATGATGTCAGTAAATTGGTTATTTGTTGACTAGAAGGATTTGAAAGACTGTGGTTCCAACTTTATCTTGTTTTTTTTTTTAAATTGTGTAAGAAGAAGGAAAGTATATATTTGACACCAATGTCCTTATTCAGGAATGTAGAACATCTGTTGCTTTGAAGATTTGATTAAAAGAAAATTAAGTCTTAGAAAATTAATTTTGAACTTTCTGTGCCATTGATAATTCTTGTATTTCATTCTCAGAAATATTGCAGCAACCTCTGTGGAACATAAATAAAGAATTAGGCCTCCCTCATCCTCCATTTTCCCAGCAGCCAGTCCATGAGTCACCCCAACTCCAAAATGAGGACCTGGCAGAGAGTGATCCAGACTGTTCCTCTTCCCCCATGCCCTGTCACAGGCTGCATGACCACACTTTTGATTTTAGGAGGACTCGGAACATTCAAGATGATAGCGAGGGCACATGAAACTCACTCCAGGATGAAATCTGGGCAGAGACTCAAACCAATTAATTTTGTATTTACTACCTCAGAGTTCAGAAGAAACCCCAAAGTTAGCATTTGCTTTACTTTTTGTTTACAATTACATCTGACCACACCAAGGTGGGCCAGGCATTTGGGTTTGTATCTGACGAAGAAAGAATAACAGCTGACAGAAATGGGTATAGCTAACTGAAAACGTGTGGCACTACAGAGGAAGATACTGGCAAACACGCTTCCTGATGGTTCCATGGAGATGTATCCAGATATGCATTGCCTATCAGGAAGAACCTCGTTGCTGCTTAACATGCTGGATTTTATCAGTTCTCGAAATGCTCCTGAGAAAATATCACTGTTCTACTTCGCCTTCCAAAGAGCAAAATTAACTGGAGCCCTCTGGGAAGTTACCTGGGATTCTTTAGTGGTTTTAAGCATGTATTTGAGACTGAGGCTTTGATATTCAAGGTCTTTGGCAAGAATTCCAGGTTTGACCAACTGGTACCAAGTCATGGAGTTTTGTATTCTTGTGATTCTTTTTTTTCCCCTTATCACCCAGGAATCTCATTGTAAATATAATTGCATTTATAAATAATTTTTGTATTCATTGACTTATGTGTTGGCTGCAATGTAAATATTTTTTGATATGCCAAAATTATATATAATATATCCAGTTATAACATTGACAGCAGCTTCTCAGATCACAGACAGATTTTGTATGGCTTGGTTTAGTGAGATCTAAAGACTTTGTTGAAAAGTACATATATAGAGGCAGGGTACCTAGTGATTGCATACACACACACACACACAGTCTTGGTGTAATTAACAACTTCCTTCATTCTTAAAAGTTCAGACATCAGTCATTTGCCATCTGTTTACAAGTGCTAGCTGATACTACTTTTCCATATAAAAAAGACTTGCTTTTTAAAAAGATTGGCAGTCCTGTCACAGCCATATGCACAGAGATATGGGAAAAATTCTTTTGGGAAAATCTTCTTTCAACAAAGTACTTAGTTGACAAGGAAACCAAAGATTGCTTCTTTTCTGTGTTTTATTTTTAATGTCTCTTTTACGAGTGCACGGTACATCTTAAGAAGGAAGGTGCAGAAATCCTATACTACAGAGTTTTGGCGGTGGTTCTTGTTTAATACAAGTGATTATGTAAGCCAAAAAAGTTTTCTTGGATTTCTGGTAGCAGAAGTCTTTATGTAAGCAAAGGACTTAACACTCTAGTGAAATGTAACGGATTAAAGTTCTCTCTTTGTGCTTTCAGATTCCCCTATACAGACTATCAGATTCAGTCCTGTAAATCTAGCAAGTACTAGTTAGTTATTAAATAACTCGAATTACTTAAATAAAAATTTATAATTCTGAGTCATTGCACTTCAAGTGTTGTGAACACATAATTTCTTAGCTTTCTGCCAGAATGTTTAGCTGAATTTCATACTAATTTTCAATCCTAAATTTCTTTCCAGTAGGCAGCAGCACTTCTTTAGCTGTTTCCTGTCACCACACTTTTATCTTCTTTCTTTTTAAACTGCCAACCCCTATTAATTTTCACTTTGAATTTCTTGACTGTTACTTTCAGTGTCTCTTTTCCTCTCCCTTCAAACTGTGATCTCTTTTCTTACTTACTGCTTTATAATATCTGTACTGGATTTACTTGGAATCAGGAGACCTGGCTTAGTTTCTGACTTTGCTACCTCCTAGTTTTGTAGTCAAGGGCAAGTCCCTTACTTCTCTAGGCCTCAGTTTTCTTCTTTATGAAATGAGGGAATTTTACTATATGCTGTAAAACCCTGTCCATCAGTAACAGTCTGTGAATCTGTGATACCTCCAGGAACCAAGGAGGATTATGCCTCTCTAATAAGAGCTGCTTTCATAAAATGTTCGAGTAGAACAGCATAATTATGCTGCTTGTTCTGAATAGAGTCAGATTTCTTTCCTTTATAGCAGGAGTAATGGTGCAGGAGGAGAAAAAAAAAATATCCTGCTTCTAAACGGCATCAGTAAACACAAAGAATCTTGACTCATTGCTCTCCAGAATAGCAGATCTGAATGCTAACTTTGTGTTGAACATTTTGACTCACTTACCTTACTCTAATGTATTTAAGGTTATCCCTATGATTACAGTACTCTCATTCAAATTCTGATAGACTTTCTTGAGTGAAGAAAGCGGAGCTAGGGCTAGGCTGCCAGAAATTTTGCAAGTGAGTGTGAGCTGTCACTGTGTGAGAAGGCAGAAAGACTGCCAGCAGTGCTCTAGAAAACTTATATAATATATGGGTGTTGCCTCTCTGCTTTAGCAGTGGTCCTTCTATTGTCAGTGCTGTCAGAGCCTGGTCTTTTGTCAGGACGGCAACAAGCTGGCCCTTCAACTCAAATGGTTGAGACATCTTCCTGCATAGTCCTCGTCAGTTATCGGTTTAAATGTGAATAGCCTACCCCTCGTCTTAAAAAAAATTCAATTTAATAAATTCTAAACCTAGGTGAAGAAATTCCTGAAACTTTTCATTATTGCATATATTTTTGACCAAGCATTGATTTAACCCTCTAATATAAATAGGATTATTATTTTTTCCTAGCAGTGTAATATCTTTCTAATGTCAAATTAAGACAGGGATGTTGCAAAGCAAGGTAAATTGAAATGCTGAGAGAAATACCACCTGCCCTCTACCCAGTTACTTCTTCATTTCAGTAGGGCTACATAAATTCTCTTAATTTGTTTGTGCCTCTCTGAGACTGATCCTCCAAGTCTACCTGGAAGAAGAAATAGCATTTCCTTTGAACTCCCAAGACTTACTGGCACAGGGTCTATACCCGTGCCATTGGCTTTCTGTCACTCAGCAGCTTCCTAAGTGCTTTCCCTAGTATGCAAGCTACTCTCTAGTGTGGGAAATATAAAAAACCCAGGCCAATATGCAGTTGTCCCTAGAGTGCCACCTCAGAATGCTTTAAATGTGTACTTTTCTGTAAGGTAACGTTCATGCTTAAAAGTAGTCGTCTTCACATTGCCCATTGGGCGGTTGTAAAAGGAACATTAAGATGCCAAGTACTTTAGACTCCGTTATCCATTTTCCTAAGAAAAGGAAGATACGATAGAAGTTTCTCCTTAAAAGGTTGGCCTATGAAATAAAGATTACAAAGACTTTTAATTCCAGAGGACAGGGCTCAAATCAGTGAGGAAAAAGCTGCAGGGAGGCACAGTATACCCTTTCTAATGATTTTCAATAGAAGTTAACTCTACCAGATTTGTCTGACAGTTGGAATAATGTGCCTTAAAAAGGGGTGAGCTCCCTATCACAGAAAAGGTACATGTAGAAGCAAATAACCATCTGTTAACAGCATTGAAGAAATTTCTGCATTGAGACAGAATATGGGCAAAATGACTTTTAAGATCTCTCTCAGTTTTTTTTATCCCCAGAAGCAATCTGATAGTCTTAAGGATTTTGCCATTCCAAATCCTTTTATTCAGTATAGAGCACTTAAAAAAAATTGGTTCACAAAAGGCACCTGATCTCCTGTATTAATTGCCAAAAACATGAAACTCTGGGCATATTCCTTCTGGAGAAATTCATAACTAGTTACTAATACAAATGGCATTATTGTAAGTACTTTTTAAAGCCTCTAATGTGTTCTACTTCTCCCTTTTACTCTGATTAATTTTTATTACTGTTCTTTTAGTGGGACCCCAACTGGAGAGGGATGGGAATTGTGGTATTCAGTTTTATACCTAGATTTCCCCCTATGTGTGCTGTGGCTTTTCCTAATTTATTTAATATCCACAGAAATGCCAAAGGACAATGGAGCAAGAGAGGTAGATTTGCTGTCATTTTATGCTATATCCTCCATTTCTTATTTTACTTGTTGATGCAAAGTATGGAAGTAATTGTGAAGCAGTTGGACCTTAGAAGGTTGAGCTAAGATTTTTGGGCAACTTGCAAATAAGGTTTCTGTGAATCTGTGATACTTCCAGGAACCAAGGAGGATTATGCCACTCTAATAAGAGCTGCTTATTAGATCTCTTTTCTAGTTCAGTTTGGCAGATGTATTCCCCACACTCCCACCCACTGCCTCTACCTTAAAACCAACATCATTTAGCCTTAATTTTCTTTCTTTTGGGTAGCTGCCTGGCTTGCTGACAAAAATAAGACCTGAATGATCTACTCTTATCAAACCACCTGAAAACACAGGAAGTCTCTGAAGGTTTTGTGGGCAGTAAAGTGCGTGTGTATGTGTGCACGCACATGTGTTTTAAGAGTAAGATTTGGACCTGCCTCCTCAAGGTTGAGTGTTTCTTACCAGTCCTAATAATCCCCACCAAGGGATGATAGTGAACAAACAGCCTGACTTGTGCCTGTTTTCAGATGGAAGGAGTGAATTAATCTTTTACCAACTTTAACTCTCTTGAAAGAGAAGTTTATCATCAGGTGGTGAAGTGCTCTTGGATTATCTCTTGGCTATTTAATGTGATCTGTAAGAAGACTTATTTCTTCTACCTTCTACTTCTCCCCTCTTCTTTCTTTTTTCCCCAGTCAGAGGATGTCAGTCTGAGCAGCCTTAGTGCTAGCTGCACCTGAAGAGAGGTATAAGCCAAGTCAGTGTGTTCAGATACTCTCCTAGTATCTTACTTATATTTTCTCACACATAAGAATGTATATTTTATAGGCATGTGTTTGTCTACTTGATTGTCTATTGTAACATGTCTTCAATAAAGCTAAAATACATGATTTTCTGGTTTTCTCTTGCCTAAAGTACAAGATTGAAATAGTGCATTTTCAAGTTTCTGCCCTGACAAGGGAGTCTCTAAAAAGCTGTACAGGTTAAAACGGGGACGAGTTGTTCTTCATGTCATGATTGAGTCACATACAGCTCAAGCCTGCCACCGGCTGGACCCTGCATTTGTGAACTACTCAAGGACAGGGAGGGTCTGCTCCCTGCTACCTCCCTCGCGGTGTCCTCCACCCACCTCCAGTGCAGAAGGCAAACACACGTAATGGTTCATTAGAAAATGAGAGTGCGTTCCACACTCATTTGTATTTGAAGAGAATATTTTCTGATTTGGTAAATCTTCAATTAATGGACTATTTGAAGACTGTTACTTAATAGTTTAGTCACTGTACCCTCTGAAGGACCATTTCTTTTGAGACTGTCAACTCCTTGAAGGCTGGGCTCATAATACTAATCCTATTGCATACTTTAGCTGCACTTTATTCTTTTTGGGGCACTTGCCACATACATTATCTCATTTGAATTTCACAACACAGGTAATTTTATTATCTGTTTTTTTGTAGCTTAAGGAAACTGGCTGAGTGAGACCAATGTCAAAAAGGTTTTAGGCTGTAAAGCCAGAATTTGAATCCAGGTTTTCTGACTCGAGATTCAGGGATTTTGCTATAGCCTTCATAAACGTTTGAATAAAGCTCTCTGGGCACTGATCCCTGTCCAATGTGGTGTAAGTTTGGACTGAAATGTACCCTGGAAGCGGATTTTTATTAAATTTCTGATAGGAAAGCAGACTATCATTTTCTTCTTTTATAAGTTGGAGTGCAGAAAAATGCCACATTTTATTGATTGGTTGGTGCTTTATTGTATTTTTGTTTGTTTTGGAGTGGTACTTGTTAGGGCTTAAGTAGCAGCATTCTGCTGAGTTATGAGAGACATGTGTTCACACTCAAGATATTTAGAAGTTTGTAACCCAGTGCTTAAGCTCCCTGTGATGCAAACTTAATTGCCACAGACAATATTTCTGTAAAAGACAATAACGAATTTCTAGGAAAAATGAAATAGACAAAATACAAGTGCACAATTTTTATAGATTCAACAGACATAAAATTATTCTATCAAACTGCTACTAAATTTCTAAATAACTCTCAATGTCTGTACTTATTTGGCACAGACCAATACAAATAGTTTGTGGCCTGGCACAGGTCTGCAGAACACTTGGAGCCTTGCTGCCATTACGTGTCATGACGGGGACTGGGGTTTTACTCATTTCTGGGCGTTCCTTTTAATCTTGCTGGTAAGGAATAAAGAGCTCAAATTTAGGACCAGGCTTCTGTCCAGAGGCCTCCCTGACTAGAAGCAACAATCAAAAAACCTTTTTTAGCTTGGCCACCTCCCCCTGCCCTGCAGCTCCTCACTTGCTGGGTAGAGTCCTTTGTAGCATGCCTTTGTTTTCTAGTCCTGCTGTCTTTCTGGGATGGACTGCCTGGGGTTTTTGTTAATAGGGAACTGCTATCCAGAGATTTCTTGGCAGAGGGAAGAGGAAGTACCTGAGTGTCCATGCTGGGAGGGAGATGGTCTAATGCTATGGGGTCTGATGTAGACTTGTGGGTAATTGCTATAGTGAGGTGTCTTTGAATTGTTTCATCTGCCACCTCTGCTGCTGTCTTTGTTCAGCCCATCAAGAAATGTTTCATGGGGAGCGGTTGTAGCTCAGTGGTTGAGCACCTGCTTCCCGTGTATGAGGTCCTAGGTTTGATCCCCAATACCTCCTAAAAACAAACAAAGGCAAAAACCAACTGTCATTGGGGAGTGGATGTAGCTCAGTGGTTGAGAACCTGCTTTCCATGCATGTGGTCCTGGGTTCAACCCTTGATACTGAGGCAGGTTAGTATAGGGAATGAGGGTAGACGGCTGGGACCCAGCTGAGAACATGGTCCTGAGACTCCCACCCAGAAACTCCCTGTGACTAAGAAAGCCGGAAAGACCCCACCTAGACCCTGGCCATGAGGTCCCACTGGGAACTTTCAGGGGTCGAGGGGAAGACCCAGATACCTCCAAACAAAAGGCCTCCCATTGGCCCCTTCTAACAATGGGGCAACCAATCAGAGCAGCAAATAGCTGGGGCCCCCCAACATTAGGAACGGGGAGGAGGAAAGGTCTTAAAAAGGCCTAACCTGGGGCCCCATGTGCGCAACTCACCCTGTAACAAGGCCTGCAATCCAAGTCTCGGACTGTGTACTTAGCTCTTTTCTTGTTTCTTAATAAACTCTACTCCCTTGCCCTATGGCATGTCCTTAAATTCCTTAATGCGACATAACTAAGAACCTAGAAGCCCAGAACCCAGGGCATTCTGCTAACAGTACCTCCTAAAAAAAAAAAGTTTCTTGAAATCTCTAGGATACAGTCACTTTGTTCATTTCATTCCCAGGCCATCTTCAGTTGCCAAAGCACTTTGACAAAAATAAAAAGGTAAATAGAATTAATTACAGTTTTCCTCGGAAGAAATCATGCAGTAATAGCAAATCGATCCTGCCTATCCCCTTCCACATACCTAGCGTTTTATCCTGTCAAGGGAGATGGTCTTATCTCCATTTTATGGATGATGATGGAACAGGTCAAGTAATTTGCCCAAATTCACATAACTTGGTGAGCAGTAGAACCAGGAGTTGAAATTAGTTCTTGATAGTTTCAAAGCGTAAGTTCTTCCCTTCCCTATGCCACAGAAAGGGAAAAAAAGTGAACTTTTATCAAGCCTCTACTCTGTTGTTTGTTCTTCCAACAACCTAGTCAGGTGGGTAGAATTTTCTTCTAATTTTGCAAATAAGGAAATTGACTCAGGTTATATGACTTGCCTAAGGTCTCTGGCTCCTAAGCCCTTGCTCTTTCTGCTGATCCATACTATTCTCTGACCCCTATTGGTTCTTTATATACTGAAAAGCACTGTAGAGACCTGCTATTCTTTTAGACACCCTGAAGAGAAATTGGAAATGGAACCGACGACCACACCGGCTGGCATGGTTGCAGTTCTGACAAGCTGCACATCCCCAGCCTCACAGAGAAGCTCAAACAAAAGGCATCCACAGCCCTGAAAAGATACTTGCGGGAAAGCAAGAAACTGACAGGTCTTTACAATATAAACGATTATAAAGTGAATGTGTCTGGGAAGCAAGAAGCAAGTTATTTGGAATATTCAGGAGTAAGTGCTTTTAAGTCCCTATTTTATTCATCCCTCTCAAGGAGAAAGCAGTTATTTACATCAATATGTAGAATCCCATATGTGGAATGACTGGCTGCTCTTGAGTTTTACGCAAGATCAAGTGGCTTAATTTTGTCTCCTTTTTAAATGCTCCATGAAAGCCAGTGTGAATATCTCTGGCTGGGAAACAATAGGTATGTAGTCAAGGTCAGCAGTGAGAGAGGCTAGCTTGAATTATTTATACTTTGGGGCAAGCTCCAGAGACAAGTGCGCCGGTGTATGTTCCATGCCAGAAACAGCTTGCACAATGAATACAGTTGTCGGCGAACAGTGAATTACTGCTGTGTCCGGGGCCTTGTTCTTTATGTATGTAACCCAGAGGTGGCTCAGGGACTACACAGATAAGTTCTTACTAAAAAAGAATTTAAGGTTAGGATTCCAGTGTGTGATGTTGAGAACTTTTGACTTTTGGAGAAGCACAAAATCATAATAAATTGCAGATTTGGGGAAAAAGCAATGCATCATGTTGGCAGGATGTTTGTCTCCTGAGCCCTGCTCCTCCACAAGTACCAGCTTCTTCTCACACTTTTTCTAGTCCTCAGTCACTTGTCTTAAATCATTCCCAAAGTTCCCTTGAATGTGAAAGACTTTTAATACCCGGAGACGTAAGAAGTTGAAAAACTACACCTCCATGATGTCCTCTGTTGCGCAGCCTTAGTTTAGAAAAGGCCCTATATGAGCTGGCTCTGCCCATCACTCTTTCTTGGAGTCCAGGCAAGGGATTTTATAAAGAGAAAACCCAATTACAGAGATGACTGATTCATTTACCCTGGAAATCCTTACTTGGATCTAATTTAAGTGCTATCCGATACCCGACTTGTTAGTGAAATGGTTACTGAGGGTGGTGGAAGAATTTAAGAACAGCAAAGAATTTCTTCTGTGCTATTGTAGGCAGTGTGTGTGGCTTTTAGAATACCTTTGGTTAAGAAAACAAACTGCTGTTCTTTTGTCTCTGCACTAAGCCTCCATTCCTGAATGCTTCCTTCCGTCTTCCAATAAGAGTTTGGGCAGAAGAAGCGAGAAACTAAACTCCCAAGTTTCTAATTTGCCATTCACGGTGGGAGTCCCTCTTCTGGTTATGAAGGGACTGCCCATTTCCTGCAGGGACACCTGACTGGGTATGTGAGGATTCCCCGTGGTCACTGTCAAAGTTTAATTTGGGTTTGCCTGAGCCCTGCATTAACAATTGTTTTTAAAAATTCAAGTGGCTCAGACACAGCCTTTGATGTGGGACAGAGCTGGACTCTAATCCTCCCTCCACCTCTTACCAGTTGTGAGACCTTATTAAGCCAGTTCCTTAGGGACTCTGTGTCTCATTTTCCTTATCAGTGAAATGGAAATAATCATGCCTCCCTGATAAGAATCTTGAGAAGATTAGACAAGCCAATGCATATAAAGTACTAAACATAGCACTCAGCCTGGTGCTCACTAAAGTTTGGCTGCTTTTGGCTGTTGTTATGGGCCTCGGAATGGAGCTCTCCCCCTCTCCTCCCCTATCCCAAAGGGCTCAAGGTGGGAAATGGGGAATGTCAGCAGCTTCCCACAAAAGTCATTTCAGGGATACCCTGGAGATTTGGGTTCCTAGCTGGATTTTATTTACAAAAAAGTCGCAGTCTCCTGAAATGATGATTAAATGAAAAGTACATTCAGCTAGGAAGGAGTCTATTGGACTGAGATTCCAGCCAGCTCAGCCACTCACTGACTTGTGATGTTGGGGAGTCACTTGACTGCTGGGGCTTGGTGTCATCAAATTGGAATGAAAAATGATTTTACTAACCATCGATTTGCTTGAGCTTCCATTTTATCCTGGGTAATGTAAAGAAGAAAATGAAGGCTAACTGAAGCAGGCTGACATACCAATAATCCTTTGTGGTGCTGATAAAACCCCTTACCCTAGCCCGGGAGGAAGAACTGTTAACAAAGAGTTCGGGCTGACACCAGCAAGGTCTGCTGATCTTCACCAAATGGCCACAATCTTACATCAACACCCTGCTTGCTAATTAACGAAGTGGGCCTCAAGGACACCCTGCCCAAACAGCCCCTCTAGCCCCTGTAGTAACCATAAATCATGTCTGCTTTATCTCTCCCC
>PVKH010011109.1:0-17910 GCA_004027955.1 Chaetophractus vellerosus | reverse complement strand
GGGTTAGATCGGCCACCACAGTCTTTCTGCTCCAGAACATCTTAGGAGGTCATGTTGTGGGAATCAGTGAGTCACATAATATATAAAGTACTTTGTGTTCAGAAGTTAGTATTTTTTCTCCTATTATTGGAAGCGTAATTGTCACTTTTCTCAAACTTAAATATGATTTGCGGTACTGGCCAATGGGAGACACTTATGGGACTTTTTCTTTAATTGTTTTAATTTACAGATGTTTGCTGGGACTAATATAGCTGATGAAATACCTGCCTTTTTCTACTTAAGGTAAATGATTTGTAAGTTTATGAAGCTCTCAGCTACCAGTAGAATTCAGTTTGTATAAAATGACACATTCAGGCAATGCAAATTAACCCCAGACCCTAAAGAAAGTATTGTTTTAATAAGTAAAAATTTTACTAGTTTACATAAAAATGATATATATTATTACATCAACCTGTATTGGAATCACCTTGGAGCATTTTAAATATGCATACAATACATGTGTCTGGACTCCTCCCAGAGGATTTTGATTCATTAAGTATCGGGTGGGAGCCTGGAGTGGATTTTTAAAGATGCCAACAGCTGCTTCCAACTCATTGCAATTCACTGATGTGGCATTTATTTGATGATGGAGGTAATGGAAATGATGGGTGAAAATGCTGTGGGGTTAAAAGGTTGTTACCCTTATATTTAATTTTGCTTTTCATTCAATGAATGTTTTAATTATATTTTCAATAAAACACCAAAATTTTTGTTTTATGATTTTCAAACTTTAGATTTAAGCTCTAGGTTTCTCTTTAGCTTAAAAATTGCTATATCTATAAATATAACAAAATAACTTTGTTTCATTTTGTTGTGTCAATTTAATAAGTAAAGTAAGTTATTGGGGAAAAAAGACCAATTTTTAAGTAATTTCTAAATATAATCTTTATTTCAGAGGCTGGTTTTATTGATTTACTTTCCTAATAAATGTGGGATATCAGAGAATCAAAGATTCTCATAATAAAAAGTATTAGGTAAGTGACTGCTATGATCGCATTTTGCCTTAATGAAACTTTTCTGTTCTCATCCTATTGATTTTAATACTGCAATTTTATTGTTAGTTATTGATTTTAACAATTAAGCTTTTTCTGTAGCAGTATAGTCTTATTCAGAAAAACTCAATTCTGCACATTTGAGAATATTCCATTATGTATTTTCCAACAGACAAGAATGTTTAAAATAATTAGAGTAAAAACTCCTTGACAAAATTATTTCTTGCAGTTCTGTTTTCAGTTTAGCAAAACATAGCGAAAAAGTGCATTGTATTAAAATTGTTACGAAAAGTAATAAACTATACACACATTTTGTCAGTTAATATCTAATAACTAACAGCTTATCAGCGAATGAATAAAAAATGTAGTCATTAAGGCTTCAAATATTGTTAACACACTACTCTTTCAAAAGATGTGTAACTCTTCTCTGCTCTAGGCTTGCTGATTGATTCAGTAGTTCTTGGCAGCCTTATCTGTTTTCCTCAGTATTAGAAAGAGGATGGGCCAAAGAGTGAATTTCTGTTCTCTAATATTATCTTAGTAGTTTTCTTCAAGTAGTAAGGAATTATTGTGATTTTGGTCATTTTTCTTTTTTTTCAGTTGGAGTATTCAGGAACAGTCACTTGATTTTTGTTATTCACTATGCAGAACAGACAAGGTTATTGCAGTTATTGCCGTGTGCACTATAATAACCTGGAACAGGTGAGAGGTTCCTGTTAATATGGTATTGCCTTGCAGGACCTAGTCATGATTTTCTCTACTTTCATAATTTGTTAAGTTCATCCACTGAAAGATCATATTGATCATCTACTAGTTATCAGATGCTATTTAAGGTCCTAGGGATACAACTATTAACAAAACCCAGTCCCTTTTTTCATGGAGCATACATTCTAGTTGAGTAAGACAAAATAAATAATCATGTAAATTTAGTATATAATATATCAGATTGTGATAAATGTTATGAGAAAAATAAAATAGGGAAGGTAATGCTATTTTAGGTAGGGTGGTCAAGTAAGGCCTTTTTAAGGAAATAACATTGGAGTTGGGATTTGAATGAAGTATAGGAGCTAGCTTTGCCAGATACATGGGGGAAAATTCATAGGTAGAGGTCAAAGACGTACCCTGAAACAGAACAGTGGTTGGCATGCTAAACAAACAGCTTGGAGGCCTGTGTGGCTGCAGTGAAGGTACAGGGTGGGTTTTAAGTGATTAATGAAGAATTCTGAAAAGTAGATTTTTTCTTCTTTATTCTTTTGTAATATTCAGTCTACACTCATAGTGGATTGCAGGTTAAAAGCAGAAGATAAGGAATGCTGTTATTAAAATAAGTTAATGAGCAGAGTTAAAATTATAATTCTGTACCAATACATTATACAACCTGGATGAACCTTGAAAACATTATGCTAAGTAAGAGAAGTCAGACACAAGAAGCTACATATTGTATGATTCCATGTATATGAAATATCCAGAATAGGCAAATCTATAGAAACAGAAAGCAAATTAGTGGTTGCCAGGGGCTGAGGGAAAAATAAAATGGGGAGTGACAGTTTAATGAGCATCGGATTTCCTTTGTGGTAATGAAAATTTCTGGAACTAGATAGTGGTGATAGTTGCACAACATTGTGAATGTAGTAAATGTCACTAATGGTAAATTTTATATTAAATGTATTTTACCACAATACAAAAATTTATAATTCTGAAATTTTTTCTTGAGATAGTCTTTATGGGATATGTAATTTGCATTTATTTTATAATTCTTATAGGAAACATCAAAATATGCCTAGTACATTAAAATCTTTAAAAAAATCAATTTCCTTCATACATATTCATAAAGCATACAGTCCATCCAAAGTGTACAATCTATGGTATTTGGTTTAATCACGTAGTAGTGCATTCATCAGAGAAATAGTTTATTAAGGCATTGTAGGTTAAGGTAAGGAACTTTGAATTTTTTTTTTTTTAAAGATTTATTTTATTTTATTACATATCTCCCCTCCCCCCCATTGCGGCGACGCGCCGAGGCCGGTCACTGCGCAGGCGCAGCTTTCCCTGCTTGTGGGCGGTTTCTGCTTCCATTCACGGCGGCTCTGCTTCAGTTCACGGGTGGCTGGCTGCGCTCCATTCGCGGGTGACCTGCCCTGCTCGTGGCGGCTTTGCCCTGTCCATGGCAGCTTTTTTTTTTTTGCCCTGTCCACGGCGGCTCTGGCCCGCCCATGGCGGCGTGCCCTTCTCAAGGCGGTCTGCCCGCCAGGAGAGGTCCCTGGGAACCGAACCCGGGGCCTCCCATGTGGTACACCAGCACCCTATCCACTGGGCTATATGGCTGGCCCCAGGAACTTTGAATTTTATTCTGAGAGAGGTAGGAAGCCATGTGAAAGTTTTTGGCACAGGAGGTAAATCATCTAACTTATAATTTAAATGGAATATTCTGGCTGCTATGGAGAGAATATATAGAGAATTTTTAAAATTTATATTTTTATTGAGATACAATTCATATCCCAAAAACTTCATCCTTTTAAAGTGTATAATTCAGTGATTTTTATTGTATTCACACAGTGGTACAACCATCACCACTTTTTAATCCCACAACATTTTCATCACCCCACAAAGAAACCCCATATCCATTAACAGTCACTCTCTATTTCCCTGCTCCTCCCAACAACTACTAAATTACTTTCAGTGTCTATAAATTTGCCTATTATGGACATTTCATATAAATGGAATCATACAATATATGGTCTTTTTTTTGTCTGACTCTTTTCACTTAGCACAGTGCTTTCAAGGTTCATACAGGTTGTAACATGTATGGTTACTCCATTCCTTTCTATGGCTGAATATTTTTCCATTGTGTGAAATACCACATTTTGTTTATCCATTTAACAATGGTGGGCATTTGGGTTGTTTCCACTTTGGGGCTCTTGTGAATAATTATCCTGTGAACATTCATGTACAAGTTTTTGTGGGGACATATGTTTTCAATTCTCTTGGGTCTACCTAAGAGTAGAATAATTAGGTTATATGGTAACTCTGTGTTTAACTTTTTTGAGTAACTGAGGGAACTGTTTTCTAAAGTGGCAGCACCACTTTACATTCCTGTCAGCAATGTATGAGGGTTCTAATTTCTCTACATTCTTGTCAACTCTTGTTGTTATCTGTCTTTTTGATTATCACCATCCTATCTGGTGTAAAGTGGTATCTCATTGTGGTTTTCATTTGCATTTCCTAGTGACTAATGGTGTTGAGCATCATTTCATGATCTTATTGACCATTTATATATTTTCTTTAGGGAAATACTATTCAAATATTTAGCCCATTTAAAAGATTGGGCTGTCTTTTTGTTGATGAGTTGTAAGAGTTTTTTATATGTCCTGGATCCTAGACCTTTATCAGATATATGGTTTGCATATATTTTTTCCCATTCTGTGGATTGTCTTTTCATTTTCTTAATAGAAATCTGAAAAGTGTGCTATGGGTCTAGCTGCTGCTGCTGCTGCTTTTTTTTTTTTCCATGTAAATATCCAGTTGTCCCAGCACCATTTGTTGAAAAGACCATTCTTTCCCAATTTGAATTGTTTTGGCATTGTTGTAGAAAATCAATTGAGTATGAATGTAAGGGTTTATTTTTGGACTCTCAATTATATTCCATTGATCTATATGTCTTTCCTAATGTCATTGCCACACAGTCTTGGCTACTGTAGCTTTGTAGAAAGTTTGAGTCCTCCAACTTGGTTTTATTTTTCAAGATTGTTTTGGTTATTCTGGGTCTCTTGCATTTCCATATGAATTTTAGGATAACCTTGTCAATTTATGCAAAAAGACTGCTGGAATTTTGATAGGGATTGCATTGAATCTATCTGTAGATCATTTTAGGGAGTATTGCCGTCTTCCAATCCATGAACAAGAAATGTTTTTCCATTTATTTAGATCTTCTTTAATTTCTTTCAACAATGTTTTATAGTTCTCAGTGTATAAGTCTTAAAACTTCTTTTAAGTTTATTCCTAAGTATTTTATTCTTTTTGATGCTGTAATAATTGGAATTCTTTCCTTAATTTTTTCCAATTGTTTCTTGCTAGTGTATAGAACCAGAACTGATTTTTATATATTGCTCTTATATCCTACAACCTTGCTGAACTTGTTTTGAACTTGTCTATTAACTCAAATAGTTTTGTTTTGTTCTTTTGGTGTGGATTCCTTATGATTTGCTATATACAAGATCATGTCATCTGCAAATAGAAATAGTTTTACTTCATTCTTTCCAATGTGGTGTCTTTCATTTCTTTTTCTTATCTTATTGCCCTGGCTGAAACCTCCAGAACAATGTTGAATAAAAGTGGCAAGAGTGGACATCCTTGTCTTTTTTCTGTTCTTAGGGAGAAAGCTTTCAGCCTTTCATCACTAAATATGATATTAGCTTTGGGTTTTTTCATAGGTGCCCTTTATCATATTAGGGAAGTTCCTTCTATTTCTGGTTTGTTGAGTGTTTAATCATGGAACAATGTTGGATTTTGTCAGATGCTTTCTGTATCTCTTAGATAATTATGTGTTTTATTCCCTTTTATTCTATTTTATTCTATTAATGTAATGTATTACATTGATTTTGAACAATTGTATTACATTGATGTTGAAACAATCTTGCATTCCTGGGATAAATCCTACTTGGTCATACTGTAGAATACTTTTGATATGTCATTGGAATTGGCTTGCTAATATTTTGTTGAGGAGTTTTGCATCTACATTCATTAGGGATATTGGTCTGTAGCTTTCTTTTTTTGTGATATCTTTGTCTGGTTTTGCTGGCCTCATAGAATGTGTAGGATATAGTTGTCTTCCTTTTTTTTGGAAGAGTTTGTGAAGGATTGTTTATTGAAATTTTGAAATAATTATTCATTTTATTAGTAGCTATAGTTTTCTGACTAGGACTGTTAACTTACAGGAGTCTCAGGTGTTTCTTCAGTATCTAAGCTATAGAATTGTGTCATAGGTAAAGCTCTTGTTCTGCCAGTGCTAAACTGCTACATATTAGATGATAGCTAGGAGAGGCTCATAATAAGTAAAAATTCTGCTGTGCTGTGGCATTTGTTTTATTTATCTAGTAGTACTCACTTAAAATTATACCAAGCATAAGATTTTTTTTAAAGATTTATTTTATTTATTTATTCCACCCCCCCCTCCCCCCCGTTGTTTGTGCTTGCTGTCTGCTCTCTGTGTCTGTTTGTTGTGTGCCTGTCTTCTTTTTAGGAAGCACTGGGAACCGAACCTGGGGCCTCCCATGTGGGAGGCACCAATGACTTGAGCCACCTCTGCTGCCTGCTTGTTGCATCTTTCATTGAATGAGTGTTTCCTTGTTGTGTCTCATCATTGCATCATCTTGTTGTGTCAGCTTGCAATGCCAGCCTGATGTGTCAGCTCTCTGTCTTGCTCATCTTCTTTAGGAGGAACTGGGAACCAAACCCGGGGTCTTCCATTTGGTAGGTGGGCACCCAACTGCTTGAGCCACATCTGCTTCCCAAGCATAAGATTTTATTATTATGATTTCCACTCCTCTGCCCTTTTAAAAAGAAATACTTTTTAATTCTTGTCATAAACATGAAGAGGCAGATAATAAATCTGAAGGCTTTCTTTAATAGTTCTGTCATGGTTGATAAATTATATCATAACTTGACTGGAAAATTATTTGTTGAACCTTTGAGAATGATAAAATGTTGATTTTTTATGAGTTCTGTTCAATAAGCATACAGTGTAATTTTTTTCCTTAAGGTTTAAAATAATTTTTGTACATTTGGGTACACCTGCACTAAACTGGCATTTAAAGAAACTCTGTTAATGGCAGCCAAGGTAATTTGTACCAACAATTAAAGCTGAAATATATATATCTTTGAAGGCTTTAGGGAGCGACCAAGACAGTGAAGAAGTGTGGCACCCAGATCTGGTGGAGTATTCAACAGAAACAGTGGAAGCCAAAAGAAAAAATAACTGACAATCTGTATATATAATACATCCCTTAAAAATTAAGGTGCAAACATTTTCGGAAGTCAAAAATTGAGAGAATTTGTTACCAGCAGACCCTCACTAAAGGACATACTAAAAAGGAGTTTTTCAGGCAGAAGAAAAATGATCTCAGATGGAAGCTCAGAGATAGAGGAAGGAATGAGGAGTAATGGAGAGGATAAAAATATAGGCAATCTAAATGAATAATGTTTTGTGGAATTAACAACAATGCCATTTAAGTTGTGAAGAAAGTAAATAGAGGTAGTTCTAAAAGACCTTGCATTGTTCAAGAAGAGAGTAAAAGGAATAAGTAACATTAGATTTTAATCGTTTGGGTTTGCTTGTAATCTGTTGCCACATAGACTAGGGTAGAGACCATAATTACAATGTTAACACGGAGAAAAAAAATAAGAATATCCACTGAGCTATCTAGCCGGGCCCAAAATAAGAATATAATTTAAAAAATAGTCCACAAGAAGGCAAGAAAGACAAAAGGGAACATTACATAGGCAAGAATAATAAAAAATGTTTAATAAAAACTAAGACAATTAAAAAACAAATTTAAACCCAAATATATCAGTAATATAGTAAGTGAAAATAAACTTGATAATCTAATTAAAACTAAATTCAGGGGAGCAGATGTAGTTCAAGTGGTTGAGTGCCTCCTTCCCACATGGGAGGTATTGGGTTTGATCCTGGTGCCTTCTAAAATAAAAAACAAACAACAAACAAACAAACAAAACCAACTAGGGGACCTGATGTGGCTCAGTGGTTGAGTGCTGGCTTTCACATATGAGGTCCTGGGCTCATTCCCCAAGCCTGGTACCATTAAAAACAAAACAAAAACAAACACTAAGTTCAACATTTTATCATTATTCATATTCAATGAAATAAGGAAAAATAGAGAAAAATGATAAAATTAGATAAAAAGAAATAAAAATTGTCATTATGTGTACACATCATGATGTGGACCTAGAAAAATCTAAATGATATCTAGGTAAATTATTAGAATTAAGAAGTGAGTTTAAAAAGGTTGTTGGGGGGCTGGCTGTAGCTCAATTGGTAGGGCGCCGGTTTACCACATGGGAGGCCCCGGGTTCGGTTCCCGGGGCCTCCTTGAGCGGGCAGACTGCCTTGAGAAGGCAAAGCCGCCGTGGGCAGGGCAAAGCCGCCACGGGCAGGGCAAAGCCGCTACAGGCAGGGCAAGCCCCCACGGGCAGGGCAAGGCCGCCTGCGAGCAGGCAAGGCCACCGCGCAGTGAGCTGACTCGGCGGGTCGCCGCAAGGGGGGGAGACAAGCAGACACAGAAAAGCACAAAAAGGAACACTGCAAGAACAAGCAGAAAGGGGAGGATATATAATAAATAAAAAATAAATAAATAAAAAGGTTATTGGGTCAATATAAAACTTTAATTGTTTTTTTTTTTTTTTGCTGTTTGTTTATTTATTTATTTATTTATTTTTGAGGTACTGGGGCCAATGATTGAACCCAGGACCTTGTATGTGGGAAGGCGACATTCAACCACTGAGCTGCATCGGCTCCCCTGAATTGGTTTTTCTTTTGTTTTGCTTGTTGTTTGTTTGTTTTTTATTTTTAGGAGGCACTGGGAACGGAACCTGGGACCTCCCGTGTGGGAAGCAGGCATTTAACTGCCTGAGCCACAGCCACTCCCCCACTTTATTTATTTTTTACTTTTTTAATTTAAAAAATTTTATAAATATCATGCATACCATACAGAATTCCCATACATTACACCACCAGCAATACCGTACATTGTTGTGACACATTTGTTGCAAATGATGAAAGAACATCATTACAGTGTTACTGCTATCTATGGTCTATAGCTTATACTTTTTCCCACAAGCCATCCTATTAATAATAATCCCATTATTAACACCATGTATTAGTATTTGGTGTAGTTCTTGAGAGAACATTCTCATGCTTGTACTGTTAACTACAGTCCATCATTCACCATGTGGTTCACTGTGTTATACGGTCCCCTTCCATGTACAATCCATCCAGATGTACACAGTGGCTCTTAGTTTTATCACAGAATTGTACTGCCCTCAGCTCAGTTAATTTCAGAACGTTTTCATTACTCCAAAAGGAAAAATCCCATAGCCCCTTTTACCACCCCATTATTGACCTTTAGCAGTGGTACAATACCTTCTTTGCCATTGTTGTAAAAATATTACAATATTACTGTTACCTATAGTCTATGTGTTATATTAGTTGTATTTTCCCAAATAGCTCCATATTCTTACCTCCTTGTAATAGAGGAACATTCTTGTATTTGTATTGTTAACCAGTCATCATCCACCACTGAAATCATCAAGTTGTACAGTCCCTAGATTATCTTCTAGCTTTCTTTTAATTTACAGTGATTTTCCTAGACTACCCCTTTTAGCCACAAACAGATTTATAAATTGGCCATGTTAATTATACTTGCTATAATGTTTTACCATCAACTCTATCCATTACCACACATTTACAACACACCTAATGAACATTCTACATACATTCAGCCTTAGTGACCCCTTCTCAACCCACTTTCTGTCTCCTAATAACCTATACTCTGTAGTTTAACTCCATGAGTTTACTCATCATATTTAGTGAGACTATACAATATTTGTCCTTTTGAGTTTGGCTTATTTCACTCAGCATAATGTCCTCACGGTTCATCCATGTTGTCACATGCATCCCAAGTTCATTTTTCTTATAGCTGAATAATATTCCATTGTATGTATATACCACATTTTGCTTATCCATTCATCAGTTGATGGACACTTGAGTTGTTTCCATGTTTTAGTAATTGTCAGTAATGCCACTATGAACATCAGTGTGCAAATGTCTGTTCATATCCTTGCTTTCACTTTTTCTGAATACATTCCTAGTAACAGGATTGCCAGATCATATGGCAGTTCTATAATTAGCTTCCTGAGGAACTGCAAAACTGTCCTACACAAAGGCTGCACCATTTTTACATTCCAAACAACAGTAAAGGAGTTTTCTAATTTCTCTGCATCCTCTCCAGCACTTGTAGTTTTCTGTTTTTTAAATAATGGCCATTCTGTAAAGCATGAAATGATATCTCATTATAGTTTTGATCTGCATTTCCCTAATAGCTAGTCATGTTGAACATCTTTTCATGTGCTTTTTGGTCATTTGTATTTCTTCTTTGGAAAAATGGCTGTTCAAGTGTTTTGGTCATTTTCTAATTGGGTTGCTTGTCTTTTTATTGTTTTTGTACGATCTCTTTATATAATATGGAGATCAAACTCTTTTCAGATATGTGGTTTCTGAAATTTTTTTTTCCCATTGAGTAGGCTGCGTTTTTACTTTATTAACAAAATCATTTGAATATTAAAAGTGTTTTAGGGGCCGGCTGTAGCCCAGTGGATAGGGCGCCGATACACCACATGGGAGGCCCTGGGTTGGGTTCCCGGGGACCTCTCTGAGTGGACAGACCGCCTGAGAAGGCAAGCCGCCGTGGGCAGGGCAGAGCCACCGTGGGCGGGGCAAAAAGCCTCCACGGGCAGGGCAAAGCCGCCACGGGCAGGGCGAGCCGCCTGCGAACAGAGCAAAGCTGCACGCAAATGGAGCAAAGCCGCCCGGGAACGGAGCAAAGCTGCCCGGGAACGGAGCAAAGCCGCCCGGGAACGGAAGTAGAGCTGCCCACAAGCGGGGCAAGCCGCCTGTGCAGTGAGCTGACTCAGCGCGTTGCCGCAGCGGGGGGAGACAAAGCAGACATAGAAGAACACAAAAAATGAACACACAGCAAGAGCATGCAGAAAGGGGAGGGATAGGTAGCAACAACAACAGAAGTGTTTTAATTTTGAGGAGGTCCCATTTATCTATTTTTTTTTCCTTTCATTGCTCATACTTTGGGTGTAAGGTTTAAAAAGCCACCACCTTCCATGAGATCTTGAAGCTGTTTCCCTACATTTTCTTCTAGGAGTTTTATGGTTCTTGCTTTTATATTTAGGTCCTTGATCCATTTGAATTAATTTTTGTATACGCTGTGAGATAGGGGTACTCTTTCTTTCTTTTAGCTGTGGATATCCAGTTTGCCCAACACCATTTGTTGCATAGAATGTTCTGACCTAGCTAGGTATATTTTACAGCCTTGTTGGAAATCGCTTGACTGTTAATATGTGAGGGTCTATTTCCAAATTTTCAATTCGATTCCAATAATCAATATGTCTATCTTTATGCCAGTACCATGCTGTGTTTTTTTTTTTTTTTTTTTTTTTTTTTTTTTTTTTTTTTTTTTTTTTTTTTTTTTTTTTTTTTTTTTTTTTTTTTTTTTTTTTTTTTTTTTTTTTTTTTACCATTTTAGCTAAGTAATATGCTTTAAAGTCAGGAACAGAGAGTCCTCCAACTTCATCCTTTTTTAAAGGACATATTTGGCTATTCAGGGCCCCTTACCCTTCTAGATAAATTTGATAATTTTCTTTTCCAATTCTGCAAAAAAGGCTATTGGGATTTTTATTGGGATCGTGTTGAATTTGTAAATCAGTTTGGGTAGAACTGACATCTTAATGATATTTAGCCTTCCAATCCATAAACAGTGTCCTTCCATTTATTTAGGTCTTCTTTGGCTTCTTTTAGTAAAGTTTTGAAGTTTTCTGAATACAGGTCCTTTATGTCCTTTGTTAAGTTTATTCCTAAATATTTGATTCTTTTATTCACTATTGTAAATGGGATTTTTTTTCTGACTTCCTCCTCAGATTGCTCATTAGTAGTGTATAGAAATGCTACTGGTTTGTGCATATTAATCTTGTATTCCACCACTTTTCTGAACTTATCTATTAGTTCTAGTAGCTTTGTTGTGGAGTTTTCAGGATTTTCTAGGTGTAGGATATATCATCTGCAAATAGCAAAAGTTTTACTTTTTCCTTTCCTTTTTGGGTGCCTTTTATTTCTTTTTCTTGCCTAATAGCTCTAGCTAGAACTTAGAGCACAATATTGAATGACAGTAGTGACAGCAGGCATCTTTGTCTTGTTCCTGATCTCAGTGGGAAAGCTTTCAGTCTTTCACCATTGAGTACAGTGTCAGCTGTGGGTTTTTCATATATGCACTTTACCATGTTGAGAAAGTTTCCTTCTATTCCTATCTTTTGGAGTGTTTTTTATCAAGAAAGGATGTTGGATTTTGTCAAATGCTTTTTCTGCATCAATTGAGATAATCATATGAATTTTCTTCTTCAATTTATTAAGGTAGTGTTTTACACTAGTTGATTTTCTTGTGTTGAACCACCCTTGCATACTAGGGGCAAAACCCTCCTGATTGTAGGGTGTAATTCTTTTAATGTGTTTTTGGATTCATTTAGCAAGTATTTTGTTGAGGATTTTCACATCCATATTCATTAGACAAATTAGTCTGTACTTTTCTTTTTTCACAATATCTTTGTCTGGTTTTGGTAATAGGATGATATTGGATCAAGGATATAAAGGATCTATATTCAGAAAACTACAAAATATTGCTAAAAGAACAGAAGAAGACTTAAATAAATGGAAGGACATTCTGTGTTCATAGATTGGAAGACTAAATATTATTAATATGTCAATAATATTTGTTTTACAGATTCAATGAAATCCCAATAAAAACCAACAGCCTTTCTTGCAGAAAAGAAGATGCCAATTATCACATTTGCTTGGAAGTGTAAGGGTCCCCAAATAGCCAAAAATGTCTTTAAAAAGAACAAAATTGGAACACCTCACTTCCTGACTTTAAAGCATATTGCTTTGCTACAGTGGTAAAAACAGCATGGTACTGCCATAAAGACAGACAGATTTACCAATGGAACTAAATACTCGAGAACTCAGAAATAGATCCTCACATCTACAGTCAAGTGATTTTTGACAAAGCTTTTAAGCCCAACCAGCTGGACCAGAACAGTCTACTCAACAAATGGTGCTGGGAGAACTGGATATCCACAGCTAAAAAAAAGAAAAAGGACCCCTATCTCACATCTTATACAAAATTAACTCAAAATGGATCAAGGACCTAAATATAAAAGCAACAATTATAAAACTCCTAGAAGAAAGTGTAGGAAAACATCTTCAAGATCTTGTGGTAGGCGGTACTTTCTTAAACCTTACATCCAAAGCACAAGCAACAAAAGAAAAAATAGATAAATGGGACTTCCTCAAAATTCAACACTTTTGCACCTCAAAGGACTTTGCCAAAAAGGTGAAAAGGCAGCCAACTCAATGGGAGAAAATATTTGGCAATGACATATTTGATAAGGGTTTAATATCCATGATCTAAAGAAATCTTACAACTCAACCATAAAAAGACAACCCAATTTAAAAATGGGCAAAAGACTTGAAAAGAAAATTGTCCAAAGAAGAAATACAAAGGCGAAGAAACTCATGAAAAAATGTTTAACATCACTAGCAATTAGGGAAATGCAAATCAAAACCACAATAATATATCATTTCACACCTATTAGATTGGCCACTGTAGCAGTTTGATATTGTTTATGAATTCCAAAAATAGATATTGAATTATGTTTGTGAACTGGTCTGTTCCTCTGGGCATATTGGATTGGATTGGATTCAGTGTTCACTTTTACTTGATTAAATAATGATTAAGGCTTTGATTGGACCATGTCAGTAGGACGTTGAGCCCCTGCCCCCTTGGTGGGTGAGGACTCAGAGAAAACAACGTGGCAGAGGAGAAAGAGTTTTGATGCTGTAGCCCTGGTAAGTAAATACACAGAGAAGCAAATAAGTGAGGAAAGAGAGAAGGCTCCATTAGACACGGCAGAGGCCCCAGGAAGAGAGCTGAGCACTTTGCTTGATAGTTTACAGATGGCCTTGTGGAGAGAGCAGAGCAGCTAAGCCCAGAGAGAAACAAGCCCCAGGAGAAAGACGAGACTTATCCCAACCTACAGCTGATATTGGGAGAAGCTGGGACCACAGAGGTTTGAGAGGAAGAGGGAGCCTAAACCCTTGCAGACATCAGCAGCCATCTTGCTCCAAAACAGGGCAACAGACTTTGGTGAGGGAAGCAACTTATGCTTTATGGCCTGGTAACTGTAAGCTTCTACCCCAAATAAATACCCTTTATAAAAGCCAACAGATTTCTGGTATTTTGCCTCAGCATCCCTTTGGCTGACTAATACAGCCACTGTTAAAAAGCCAGAAAATTGTAAATGTTGGAGAGGATGTGGAGAGATCGGATTGCTTATTCACTGTTGTTGGGAATGTGGAAGGTTACAGCCACTGTGGAGGACTGTTTGGCACTTCCTAAGGAAGCTGAATATAGAATTGTCATGTGACCTGCCAATATACCTACCATTGCTGAATATATACCCAGAAGAACTGAGAGCAGTGACATGAGTAGACATCTGCACACCAAGGTTTCTTGTGGTGTTATTCATGATAGCCAAAACATCATGCTGTTTGTGACTAGCAGAGCTATTATAGGCATATGACAGTGATTGAAAGGGAAAACCTAAGGACATTTATATTACTAGGAGAAAAGCTAAAAATGTAACATGGGACTGTATGACATAGTGAAACCTCATGTAAAATACAAATATGGATAATATTGCATATAAGACTGTTTTTATAAAATATAAATACAAATAAACTAGAGAGAAGGAAACAATTGCAGATACGTATGGTAGGGGAAGCATAGAGTGATTGAGAGGTGATGAGTTTTGTTTGGTTTTTGTTTTTTAGTATTATTACTGGAATAATGAAAATGCTCTGGGAGTGATTGGAGTGATGAATGCACAACTATGTAATTATACCAAATACCATTGATTGTATACTTTGGATGATGGTTTTATAGTTTATATGTATCAGTAAAATTGATTTGTTAAAAAATGACATGGATGGACAGAATGGTTAAAAAAAATTTGAGCCATCTATATGCTGTCTACAAGTAACTCACTGAGGACTCAAGGATACAATCAGGCTGAAAGTAAAAGACTGGAAAAAGATACTCCATGCAAACAGTAACAAAAAAATCTGGAGTAGCGATGTTAACTATCAGACAAATTCAATTTGTCAAAAGTCACTTGATCATAGATGTGAGGGTCTTTTTCTGAACTCTCAATTCAATTCCATTGGTCAATCTGTTTCTCTTTATGCCAATGCCATGCTGTTGTTGTTTTTTTTTTTTAACCACTGTAACTAAGTAATATGCTTTAAATTCAGGAAATGAGAGTCTGCCAACTTTGTTCTTCTTTTTAAAGACATTTTTGGCTATTAGAGCACCCTTACCCTTCCAAATAAAATTGATAATTGTTTTTTTCAATTCTGCAAAAAAGGCTGTTGGAATTTTTATTGGGATTGCATTGAATTTGTAAATCAGTTTAGGTAGAATTGACATCTTAATGATATTTACCCTTCCAGTCCGTGAGCACAGAATGCCCTTCCATTTAATTGAGTCTTCTTTGTTTTTTGTTTGTTTGTTTTAGCAAAGTCAGGTAGTTTTCTTAATACAGGTCCTTTATATCCTTCATTATGCCTAAATATTTGATTCTTTTAGTTCCTATTATAAATAGAGTTTTCTTTCTGACTTTCTCCTCAGTTTGCTCATTAGTAGTATATAGAAACACTATTGATTTTTGCATATTAATCTTGTATCCTGCCACTTTGCTGAAGTTGTCCATTAGTTCTAGTGCTTTTGTCATGTTTTTTTTTTCTTTGAGATTTTCTAGGTATAGGATCATATCATCAGCAAATAGAAAAATTTTCCTTTTTCCTTTGCTATTTGGGTGCCTTTTATTTCTTTTTCTTGCCTAATTGCTCTAGCTAGAACTTCTAGCACAATATTAAATAACAGGAAAGACAGTGGACATCCTTGTCTTCTTCCTGATTTCAGCAGGAAAACTTTCAGTCTTGCACCATTGAGTACATTAGTTATGGGTTTTTCACATATGCACTTTATCATGTTGAGAAAGTTTCCTTCTGTTCCTATCTTTCAGATTGGTTTTTATCAAGAAAGGATGCTGTATTTTGTCAAATGCCTTTTCTGCATCAGTTGAGATCATGTGGTTTTTCTTCTTTGATTTATTAATGTGCTGTATTACACTGATTGATTCTCTAGTGTTGAACCACCCTTGCATACCTGGGATAAAACCTACTTGATTGTGGTGTGTAATTCTTTTAATGTGCTTTTGGATTCAGTTAGAAAGTATTTATTTGAGCATTTCTACATCTATATTCATTAGAGAAATTTATCTGTAATTTTCTCTTTTCATAATATCTTTACTTGGCTTTGACTTAGGGTGATGTTGATTTTATAGAATACATTTGGTAGATTCCCTCCTGTTCAATATTTGGAAGAGTTTGTGGCAGTTTGAAGTTCTTTTATGAATCCGCAAAAGAAAAAGATTGTTTTTTTAACAAATCCATTATGGTGGGTGTGGAGCCTTTTGATTGGATGACATCCTTGAGGCATGAGTTTTCTTGAGTAGCTGCCCTCTTGCTGGGTCTAATATAAATGGAGAAACAGACACACAGAAAAAAGGGGAGCCGCCATATCCATCCCACAATGTGAGATAAAGGACTGTAGGAAAACAGAGAATCCCCAAGAGCAGAGAGAGGTCCTGGAGTCAAACCAGTAGAGCATAGAGGCACAGAAAGCAGCCCGTGAAGGTATGGGCCCATGGAGCAGCTCAAAGCTCAGGAGATAATCCCTGCCATGTGCTTGATAGCTTACAGCTGAACTCGAGAAGAAAGCCAAGCAGCCATGACTGAGAAAGATGCCAGAAAAGAGACATGCACCATGCCTGGCTGCTCACAGCTGAGCTCCAGGAGCAGGGCTTTGAGGCAAAGGAGGAGACCTAGGCAGAGATCACCTGCCATTTTGCTGTACCACGTGACAGCTGACTTTGGTAAGAAAGGATTTCTGATGGTGCCTTGGTTTGGACATTTCATGGTCTTGGAACTGTAAGCTTTTACCCCAAATAAATCCCCTTTATAAAAGTCAACAGATTTCTGGTACTTTGCTTAGGCAGCACTTTGGCAAACTAAGACAGAGTTTGAGCAAGATTGGTATTTGATTTTTAAATGATTGATAGAATTCACCAGTGAAGCCATCTGGTCCTGGGCTTTTCATTTTGGGGAGGTTGTTGATGATAAGTAAAGTTAATCTCTTTATTTATGATTTGTTTGTTGAGGTCTGCTATTTCTTATAGGGTCAGTGTGGATTGTCCATGTGTTTCTAGGAATTTGTCCATTTCATCAACATTGTCTAGCTTGTTGGTGTACAGTTGTTCATAGTATCCTCTTATGATATCTCTTATTTCTTCAGGGTCAGTGGTAATGTTCCCCTTCTCATTTCTGATTTTATTTATTTGCATCTTCTTTCTTTTTTTTCCTTTGTTATTCTAGCTAAGGTTTTGTCCATTTTGATGATCTTCTTGAAGAACCAACTTCTGGTTTTGTTGATTCTCTCTATTGTTTTTTCATTCGCCATTTCATTTATTTCTACTCTTTGTTTCTTTCCTTTTGCTTGCTTTGGGATTAGTTTGCTGTTCTTTTTCTAGTTCCTCCAAGTGTGCAGTTAGGTGTTTGGGTTTGGCTTTTTCTTTTTTATTGTAAGCATTGAGGGCTATAAATTTCCCTCCCAGCATTGCCTTCGCTGTACCTCATAGGTTTTGTTTTGTTTTGTTTTGTTTTTTCTTTTTAGGAGGTACTGGGGATCGAACCCGGGACCTCATACATGAGAAGGAGTCTCTCAAACCACTGAGCTACACCCACTCCCCTCATAGTTTTTGATATGTTGTATTCTTGATTTCATTTATCTTGAGATATTTCTTGATTTCTCTTGCGATTTTTTCTTTGACCCACTGGTTTTTTTAAGAGAGTATATTGTTTAATCTTAACATATTTGTGAATTTTACCCTTTTTCCACCTGTTACT
>PVKH010011108.1:0-17913 GCA_004027955.1 Chaetophractus vellerosus | reverse complement strand
TTTTTTTTTTTTTAAAGATTTATTTATTTTATTACATATCTCCCCTTCCCCCCGCTGCGGCGATGCGCCGAGAGTGGTCACTGCACAGGCGCGGCTTTCCCCGCTTGTGGGCGGTCTCTGCGTCCGTTCATGGCCGGCGCTTGCTTCAGTTCGCGGGTGGCTGGCTGCACTCCATCCGCGGGCGACCTGCCCTGCCCGTGGCGGCTCTTGCCCTGTCCGTGGCAGCTTTTTGCCCTGCCCACGGCGGCTCTGGCCTGACCATGGCGGCTTGCCATTCTCAAGGCGGTCTGCACGCTAGGAGAGGTCCCCAGGAATCGAACCCAGGGCCTCCCATGTGGTATGCCGGCGCCCTATCCACTGGGCTATCAAGCCGGCCCTTAAAGATTACTTTTGAAAGGCACTATGTAAATGTGCATATCATAGAGATCATAAATAGAGTCATGAAAATATGAAAACTACAACCATCTTGATAGTCAATTGGTACTTATGGTTACAGATGATCTCCAGTGCTATTCACTGACATGAAAAAATAAAGCTTTATCTCAAACTTAAATAGAAGACAAACAATGTGATCTGAAAAGCTGATTAAGGTCAATTTCAAAAATGTATGTATTGTAGCTTTTTAAAAACAGCAATATTTATAAATTAATGGACATCATGTTACCTTACGTATGGTAATCAAATAAAAAATAAGTAGACATTTGACCATTTCACCTACATCCCTAAAAACTTACATATTATTCAATTTGGACAAAACATTTTCTAGAATCAACATATGGGGAGAAAGGGGAATTACTTTGTGTTTGGTCACCTTATGAGATTTTATAAGAAATCTACCAATTGTACTCAACATTGGATGAAAATCAGAATGAACTGGAAGCTTTCAAAAACTGCCGATGCATAGGTTCCCCACTAAATATTTGATTTAATTGATTTGAAGTAGGACCTGGGCGCCTTTTGTAAAAGTGCCCCATTTCTGGTAGAGACAATAAACAAAATTTAATTTCTAAAAAATGCATTTGGTCAATTATATGAACCTTGAATTCCAAAAAAAGAAGTTAAACAGATGAGATTTAAGTAAATTTTAGTTTGTATTTTCATATAGTCAAGGTGTCTATCCTTCCTAGTGAGCTTTAAAAGTCATCATGAACACTCAAGAACCTAATTAATTTTAAGGCAAGTAAAAAAAATGAGAAGGGAAAAAGTGTTCCTCACACTTTTTCTCAGCATAGGATATATAATCATTCTGGACAATATCAAAAACTCATAGTAGTCTTACCTTGATGAAGGTATAAACTTCGGAGTTTGCATATCATCTTTGTAAGTAAAAGACACAACAGCATATGGACATACATGTCTTGGTCTTCGCCTCAGCTCATCAAAGCCATACTCATAAAAATAATACTAAAAGTAAGAAAATAAAGTATTAACTTCTTTAAGAAGGCAAAAAGCACAGAGTACAACCTTAAATTTATCTGCCTCGTTTTTGAGAAATATAACACCATTTAACTGCCTCTAACAAAAAAGTCTTTTAAGTACCACTTGCCAATTAACCTAAAATAATTTGCATTTTATATTCATTTTGTGATAGAAAATATTCTTCTTCTACCTATACATCAGATCTTAGGGAATTGATAGGTATTCTCAAAATTTACTTATGGGTTAACCATTGAGAATGTCAAATAAATTTCCATAAAATGTTAAAAACGGAGCCTATGTTCCCAGAGGTCACTCCAAAAAAAGTCAACTCAATACAAAAAGTATCTCAAGTTAAAATACTGAGGACACAATCTCAACCAAACTTAAATACCACTTAGCTTATTATTTCAAAAGAAAAACACTCTGGGCTCCAAATGCACACAAAGCAGTAAAGGAGGAGGTAGAAGGAAAGTAGAAACAGGTGGAAGAGGTAGCTAGCCCTTTTCCTACTACCCATCTACCTCTTCCTTTCACCTACTCATCACATTCATTAGGGTAGGATTTTGTGACTTGCAATACTATCTTTTAGCTTTAACCACAAAGAAACTAGTGATTTTCATTTAAAAGGTCTGAGTTTATAAACAAAGTAGCCTGGTCCTTCGAAGTCCATTCTGCTGGCAAACTATTTATTTCAATAATGTTGCTTTTGCTCTAAAAATGCCTGGAACTTTTTTTGGGAAAAAAAATCAAGCCAATTTATAAGTCCTGCTAGGAAAAAAACAGTAATTTTCTATATAGTTATACCTCTTATTTCCCAAAACTATTACTGTCCAGATGGTAATCAAATGAGTCAGCTCCAGATAACTTTGAATATATTTTATGTAAATAAAATAAAAATTAAAAAAAAAAATGAACTTTCCTAGGATGTTAGCATCACTGGTGCACAGTCCCTACTTTTCATAAAATGATCCACTTAGATATACATACATTTTTATGCATTTCTTAAAAAGAATAACATTAACACAACAAAATTCAAAAAATGTTACATTTTAAAATATGTGTAGTTTATTATACATAATTACACATGACTAAAGCTTAAAAAATTATTTCTAAGGTAAGCTTACACCTTAGGAAATTGTTAATAAAAATAGAAGATGCCTAATCATTAGTAAAAAATTATAAGAATTAAGATATTCCAAGGGCAAAAATTAAAATAAAAAACTATATATATGTATAAAAGGATAAAACAAAAGGATATTCCGGGGCCGGCTGTATAGCCCAGTTGGTAGGGCACCGGTTTACCACATGGGAGGCCCCGGGTTCGGTCCCCGGGCCTCCTCGAACAGGCGGACCACCTCGAGAAGGCAAGCCAACGCGGGTGAAGCACGCCGCCACGGGCGGGGCACGCTGCCGTGGGCAAAGGCAAGCCCCCGCGGGCAAGGGCGGGCTGCCATGCTGGTGAGCGGACTCAGCAGGTCGCCAACAGGGGGAGACAAGCAGACACAGAGAACGCAGAGAAAAATGAACACAGCAAGAACAAGCAAAAAGGGCAGGGGGGGGGGATGTATAATAAATAAAAAATAAATCTTTAAATAAAGCAGTCTTCTTTAAGGAAAAAAAAAAAAGATATTCCAACGGGCTTTAATTTACCTTGAAGAAAGAATAGCATTTTATTAATGAAGGAGATCTTTCTAGGCCAGGAGAAGCCCACACTTCAAAAAAAAATGAGGTGTGTTGAAGGGAGTGGTCATACAAAAACCAGGATAAAGAGAGCTACAGGCATGGAGAGCTAGACTAAGGTATCTGTAAGTAAGACACAACAGCATATGGACATACATGTCTTGGTCTTCGCCTCAGCTCATCAAAGCCATACTCATAAAAATAATACTAAAAGTAAGAAAATAAAGTATTAACTTCTTTAAGAAGGCAAGAAGCACAGAGTACAACCTTAAATTTATCTGCCTAGTTTTTGAGAAATACAACACCATTTAACTGCCTCTAACAAAAAAGTCTTTTAAGTACCACTGGCCCCTGTAGGCCTGATAAGCCACTGAATGTTTCTGAGCCATCTTGGAAACACGGAACAAACAGCAGTGAGAGACACTGAAGGCACCTAAGCAGTTATATGTGAAAACCAGAATCTAGACAAGTGTGGTAGCAGAGGGAACTGAAAAGGGAACATTTCGAAGAATATGGTGACAAACAGATATGAGATTATAATATTAAAAGAAATCTAGGCACCTACCTGAGTAAGCTCATAGGCTCTGTAAGCCAAAAGCGATGTAACTCTATTGGCATTCTTTGACACATGACATTCATGTTTTGGTGTTGGGTCCAAAGCACTTTTATTTAACATAGATTCCAAACTTTTTACACCCATGGGGTCATATATACTCTTTATTTTACCCTAAAATAGAAAAAAAAAAAAAAAAACCCAACAACTTTTAAATGTCCACCTAAATCTAACCACTGACTATATGACATTAATATTAGAGAATACTTCTTTGAATATAGATCACCTAAAACCAGTAATTTTTCTCCTTTAATATTTGGTAATAAAGTAACACCTAACACTGTTTCCCAATATTGAAGCAGTAAGAAAAATTTAATCATGAAAAAAACGTTATTAAGTTTGAATTTAATAACCAGTAAAGAAAATTTTAAAATTCTATTCATAACACTCTTCATGAAACGAAAGCACATAACCAACATATTACCCTTTTCTCTCTTTTTTTTTTTTTGTCTTTAGAAAAATCAGCAAACTCTTTAAGATCTTTAAGTATGGTTATCTTAGATCAAAGCTGACAAACCACTCTCGAAAGTATCTTTATACTTGTTCAAGGCATGAGACTATGTCACACAGGGAACCCTGTGGTAGATGATGGACTGTACAAATATGAGAATGTTCTCTCGTGAACTCTAACCAACAGACAATACTAATTCATGGTGTTAATAACAGGGTGGGTTTATGGGGAAAATACATTAAATGTTAAGCTATGAACTATGGAAATAACATTTCAATGATGTTCTTTCATCATTTGTAACAAATGTTCCACAACAATGCAAGGTGTTGGTGGTAGGGCAATGGATGGGAATCCCTTATGTTATACATGATTGTTTTGTAAACTCACAACTTCTCCAATTTAAAAAAAAAAAAAAGAATAAAAAATGTATCATTATGTACTAAATACCAGGAAGCACAGATTTTTACCTTAAACTCCTAACAATTTAGGATTAAAATCCAAATCAAATGTTGTCTTTGATACACGAAATATAACAGTTGAAGTTACCTTCATTATTTTAAAAATAACAACATCACCCGTTGCCCCAGCTTCCAAAGGATTAGCTTGTAGTAAATCAGCATACCTAGAAAGATAGATACCTAGTAAAGAGGGAAAAAAAAAATTTAAGAACTTAAATTTGACTAAGTAGCACATGAATACAAAAAAATCCAAATATTTAACCTAATAATAAAAGAGGAAAAGGTATGACACCTTTCTCAGGAAATTTAAGGACAGTAAAAATGGCTGAGATTTAACCAAAACAAAAATAAAACCAGAAAAAATATGAAACTAATGAAATGTTTCCAAATCACTAGGACTAGACATTTTTTAAAAAGTAATCTTTGATCAATATGAAATAAGCAAAAATGGGAAATAAAAAATAAAACTGATTTTATATTTTAGAACCTGAAACTAGTCTCCTATTCTGGGAACGTGACAAAAGATGCCTGAATTTAATTCTAAAGACCTCAGCAAAATTTACAATAGATAATATATTTTTAAAAGGCAACTTAATGGTAGGCAAATATAAATTAAAAAAATAAAATTACCCATGGAAGGACTGCCAAGAATTGTTATTTTGGATTGGCCCACCTGTAATCCTCTTTCACATATGCTCTGAACCTAAAATAAACAAAACACTTCATTTTACAATCATAGTAACATTAAAAATGTGAAAGGATAATTTGAAAACATGTTTTAAATAGAATCTAGGCTTCTAAATGAAATTTTATATGTACGCCAGTTAATACTGAATATCAATGTGCAACTGACTTATGCTCCCCAATAAAATCATAGCTGGAATTTATTTTTGTTTATGCCAGGCCATGACATAATCTGAATTCCTGCCAGTCACATATATTAACATTCTCCTTTAGAAAATTAAAACCAGTAAAATATTTAAAGGGAATAACTCTACCTAAACATCTTTAAGTTAAAAAAAAAAAAAAAAAAAAAAAGGTTCCAAGCACATATAATCAGCAATATAATAGATCATCTTTTTTTTTTTTTAATAAAAGAAAAGATTGTTAATTATCAAGAACATTCTAGGGAAAATAGGGTTTGGCCAGAGGAACAAAGAGCACATCTGAAAAACAAGTTACAAAACAATGAAACAACTTGCCCTACTAAATTATTTCTCCATGTATACATAAAGAAAAGTTAGTTTATGATTATCAAAGTGTCTTATTGAATAATTTCAAAATTAATAATGTAAAACAAATATCCTCAAAATTTTTAATAAAATGAATTTACTAACCTGATGTCGATCAACCATCAGAAATGCATAGGATTCTGAAAGTTCCTTATCTAAACGACCGTCAAATTTCAGTTCTCTTCGTTTTTCTGTAAACTAAATGAAATTAAATCTATAATAATTTCTTAGTGTGTGATTACATTTTCAAGCTAGGAATTTCTACAATTTTATTTCCAAGAACTTCCAAACTGAACAAAGTATAAAAAAACTAATATTTTTGCAACTATTTTGGTTGTAAAATACAACCAAAGCAAACTATGGACAGTAATATATAGCTTAATAACCTTCCATTAAGAGTTAAAAAAAAAAAAAAAAAAGGAAATATACTAAGGGAAACTAGACACAAGGTACTACATATTGCTTGACTCCACCTATACAAACTATAAATACAAATAAACTAGAGACAGAAACAGAATAGCAGCTATTTATGTCAGAGAAAGCAGAGAGACTGAGAGGTGATGAGGTTGTTCTGCTTGTTTTTTATTATTATTGGAATAATGAAAATGCTCTAATAATGATTCAAATGATGAACACAAAACTGGTGATTATACCAAACACCAGTGATTGTACATGTTGGATGGACTGTATGCTTTATTAAAATGTACCAATAAAATTGATTTGTATTTAAAAAAAACATAGGGCCATACTACACAAAAATGTAAACCACAGACAGTAGTTAATAGTACAATTATAAAAATGTTATTAAAAAATAAAGCCAGTGGAATGGGTATAGCTCAGTGTTCGAGCACATGCTTCACACGTATGAGGTCCCAGGTTCAATCCCCAGTACCGCCTAAAAATAATAAATAAATAAATAAGCCAGTACCATAAAGAAAGTGTTAAAAATTTAAAAAAACGAAAAGTGATTTCAGCAATCAGAAGAGAGAGGGAATTTTCATTTCTACGTCAGACAGTCAGCTTCTTTTGCGGAACTCATCAAGGACCTTTATCAGAGTTCCTGGCCTGCAGCTTGTCCTATGGAATTTAAATCAAGGTATCCTCATAGTTGCGCAAGACAATTTTATAAAATATCCTAATATATATTTTTTAAAACCTAAAGATCTCCTTTCCATGTCAGGATGTTTCAATCTATCTCCTTGTTTCATTTAGTTTTTTCTTTTTCGTTTTGCTCCTTACTTTATTACATTGCTCTCAAAACTTGTTTAATTAGAGAAATTGTAGGTTTACAGAAAAATCATGCAAAAAATACAGTTCCCATATACCCCTCCCCCATTATTAACACCTTGCTTTAGTGTGGTGTATTTGTTACAAATGATAAAAGATTATTATTATAATTGTACTATTAATTATAGTCCATACCTCATTGTTTTTAACAGCTGCACAGTGTGATAGATGCGATGTAATCATTTCACCATCCCTCAGGGATAGTTTAAGTTGTTTCTACTTGTTCACTAGTACAGCATTGCAGTGACTATATTTTTGTATTTTTTTGTATATATGTATATACTTGAATAATTCTGTGTAAACTATATATATATATATAGAAGTCAGGGTAAAAACAGATATATCTTATTGTGATCCAAAGTTACTTTATTATTTTAAAAGTTGGTGTGCAGTATGTGAAACAAATATGGCACAATATTAATATCTGTTCAACCTGGATGGGAGCCAGTTCATGGGTTTCTGTATATTCTTTTCTATAGTCTTCTGTGCATATTTTTAAAATTTTTGTATATTTTTAATATTTCAATATTAAAATTTTGAAAACAATTTACAAGAACAGGTAGAAAATAGTGTCTATGCACTCACTGTGGAAACAGAAAAGTCTTATTAAACAGAAACTAACTCTGGAAAAAATACAAACTAAAACAAAAAAAACTATCTTTTCCCTCTCTGTAATTTCTCCATTCAATTTTTTTCCCCCATTGTAACCGGCTCTTTACCCATGCAATACAGTCAAACAAACATCTACTGTTTATTAATTTAATTAAATTTCTATTAAGAGTTTGCCACACTCTCCCATAGCTTATAAATTCATGTTTTAGTTATTGTTGTATGTCCTGTTCTAGTTAGCATGGTGCACTGCAGACAGTAGGTGGTTTAATAAATCTCTGTTGAAAGACCAACCTTTAAACTATAAACTTAATACAAAGAAAATGAAATATGTTTCTTCTCTTTTATTTTCAATGCCAATACATAGGTTGTACTCCATAAATATCTCCAAAAAGAGTTACTTGGTCTAAGTGCTTCTGAACTGTAAGTCTTCCTAAACTGCCGGCTTTCACTTTTAGATTGAACCCATAACTAACAGCTTTATATGCAGGAGCCAGGCCATTAACTGATCTTCAATAATTAATGAATTTTTAGACTACATTTTCATTAAAAAAATAAAAAATAAAAAAATCAACCACCAATCTCTATCATGCCATGAAGCCATATCAAACTTTCAATGTTTTAATTTTCTCTGCGAGCCAGTAACATTCTTTTCCTATAGGGATCCTTTCAGAGTTAAGTTCTGGTAGCATTGGGTTAACTAAGTTGTAAAAGCACAAAATTAATAGTACTTCACGTTATCAAAGAACAATTTAACATGTTAAATATTCCTAAACATCTCATTTGTATTACTTCAGAATTATACAAGCTGGCTTTTCCTAAATCAAAATTCAAAGAATATTGTAATTTTATGTGAAACTCAAAATCCCTGTCTAACATGCTCAACTATTCTCTTTTGTTCTCACTTTTTCACTAAATTTCCACTAATGATATTAAGGCAATCTAGCCAACAAATGGGGGTGGGGGGGGGAATTAAACATATCCTAAAAGATATAGAGATTTGATTAATTATTTTCCAATTTAGACATAATATACTCTAAGAGATTCCATTCAATTAATTAACATGAACTCAAAATAAATTAAAGGGCAAAAAGCTTTGTTATAAATTGGGAAGCAGATGAAGCTCGATGGTTGAACGCCTGCTTCCCATGTAAGAGGTCCTGGGTTCAATCCCTGGTACCTCCGAAAAAGTCTTATGAGTATACAATTAAATTATTATACAGTAAGCTATCCCTATGCTTAAGATGCACTTTTAGGAAAATAAATTCCTTTATACATTTGCACATTAATAAGAGTTTAACATAGAAGATAACTTTGATGCTATAACAATGTTTAGTGAAAAAGATGTCATTTAAAACTTGTTTTCCCTTCCATAATTTGGCTTTCCTAAAAACTTTAATATTTTTAGAAGAAAGCAAAATAAAACAATTTCTGGGATGTTTCTCAGTTCTGAAGAACCTTACAATAAACAATTTAAAACATACCTCCTTTTCCAAAAGCTCATTATGTATCAAGCAAGCACGTCTGTAATTAAAATTTGTTACTGAGGTTGGTTCAAGGTAAGATGAATGGAGAATGTTTAGAACGTCTTCAAATTCTCGAGAGCCTGGAGTTAATGGCTGGAAAAGTGCTAAAATAAAAAAACATCATTAATTTGAAGAGTATTCCACCTTAAATGTAGCTTCTTATACTTTTAAATAAAGTGAAAAAGGCATCAAGCTAGATTGGCAAGAATGGTACTTAATAATTTATTGAAGAAAAGTTAAAAACCAGTTGTCTACATTGGCCAGTTTCTTCAGCAATGAAGATCTGCAGACAAGGAAGCTGCAATACTGCAAACCTAAGGGTTCTAAGCAATTTAGATTGCCTATATTAGGCAATCTAAATTGCTTAGAACCCATGCACATACTCAACTTGTGTCAACGCATATTTTATGTTATTTTGAAGAAGTACACATGGGACTATGTATTTCAGCAAACTAAAATGCTTACACCGTAAATGAAAGCATTATAAACAGTCTATAAAATAAAAAGATTCTATTTGGTTTTTTGAATTGTTTGAAGTAATAAAATGCATCCTAATGGCTTCTTGCATTATCAATATGAAGTAGCAGGATATTTATTATAACAGTAAAGATGGAAAGATATTGATGGAACTTTGGATTCAAATTTGGATGAAAATACTTTATCTCGCATTTACTGGCTTTGTCGGAGATCCTGGGTAAATCAATTACTTAACCAAACATTAGCTCAGTTCTCTCATCTGTACAATGAACTCCAGCTATCCTAATAACCACTATATGCCACATGCCATATATTAGATAATACATGGGAAAAGATCCAAGCACAGGAAGTGGCACATAGTTTTATTCCCCAACCCCCAACCCCTAACCATTCTAAATCCACTTAATTTTTAAGATACTTAAGTCAAATATCCAGTTTGTACATTGGGATTACTGGTCTAATAACCTCAAATCTCTACTCTGTATGTGAAATAACTTACTAATAAATTGCAAAGATCAAGTAAAAGTATATATATTTTCATCACTTCTTGGCCTTCTGGCTAAGACCAAGAGTAAATATATAAATTTTCCCCAAACCAAAAAGGAACCACTTATTTTTCACTGTAGAAAAAACTATTGACAAAACCTATGTTACGTTAATTTCTTTCAAAACAATATTTAATAAGGATCAAAAAATGTCAGACAAAAAACTTTCAGGTCATACTGCTAACATACAGTCTTCCACTTGTAAATACTCTTAAACATACTAGGATTGCAGCTAACTGATAAATAAGCTATTTTTACTATATTTTCTATATATAGCTATTGACTATATCATATATATACTAGTCAAGTGATATCCATTCATCCATTCATTTATCAAACAAAGTTGTCTGAAAAATTTAGTTTTCAGTGACAGAATGTATCTAAAACAAATGATTAGCACTATGGGATTTCACACTGAAAAAAAAAAAGGAATAAAGTCAACATAATTATAGCAATGCAAAAAGACACTTATTGACTAGTAGTAAGGGCAGGAAGAAAAATAAAGCACTCAAATAGAACCAAGACCATTAAACAGTGTCCTATAATGAAATTTTTGGTTAGATGATTATACAATAATCTATTGATTATGAGCTCCGTGAGAGCAGGAACTATATCTGCTTGCTCATTATTCCTATCTTTACTATATCCCAGCTGCTAGAACTATGAGTATTGGCCCCAAGTAGGCTGAATGGTTGAATAAATTGAGTGAGGAAAATGACTGTAAACTTTGTCAAGAGATTTCTCTTTATACTGGATATCAACTATCTACTACACCTATCAAAATGATTGCTAATTTCATATTTTTAAATTACTAAATCTCATTTACAAATTAATTCAGTAATATGTAAAACAAAAAAAACTCAAACAGAAGAGGAACACTCAGTTCAAATGTTTTATATAATGTGGTAGGATAAAACATTTTATCTTTGCAACAACTGTCCCCAACACTAAATTGGGAAAAACTTGGCAAGTAAAATTTGTGCAAGTCTCAAAAATGTTATAGGCTTCCCCATCTCAAGTGGGCCAAACCTCATGTCAAAAGGTTGGATTTTATGCATGATTGATTTTTAGGTTTCTAAACTAACAACATGACTTAAGATATCTTAAAAAGCACCAAAAAGATGTATCACATGGCTTCAAATTTCCATGAAATTTTACAAGTCTACATGAAAGAAATTACTTTGAATAAACAGCCCCCAAACTATTTCCACTAACAATCTAATCATAAATGAAAAACGAGTCAAATGATATAAATTTGCATGAAAGTTTACACTGAAATTTAAAAAGAAACAAAAATGTTTCATTCCAAAGTAATATCCTATAGTCACTTCAAATATACTCAAGCAGTCAATGGGAAAAAAATTTGTACAAATGAAAATATTTTTAAAAGTTCAAAGTTTTAGTTTTAACAATAAAAAAATACCTGTATCCTAGGTATTTTATATTTCAGATGCCTCCCTTTGCTTCATTAGTTAAGTCAAAGTGATAATTTCTAAATTTCTCCAATTATATTTCTATACAATAAAGTTAAGCTGTCAACTATTTAAAGATTCCAAGCCAATGTGCAATTTAGAAACTTATCAAGTTTGTGTTCAGAATGTATATTCCGTTAAGGTTCTATTTTATGTCCTTAGTAAGAGTTAACACTGTTACTTCTTTTAAGTAAACACATACACATCACAATCTCAATTACGGGTTATTATTTGAGGCAGTAAGAGTAAACAACCATATGGTTATCCAAAGTGGGAACAGAACATTTTATGTATTAGTCATCCCTTTCACTTAAGGAAGTCAGTGTCTAATACATTGTTCTCTGGATTCTATTAAGTTTTAGACACTCTACGAGTTTTACATATTTAAGCATGAATACCACACCCTATGAAGCTCAATATGTCCATTTAACAAATGAAACTGAGACAGGTAGCCAGTGACTTAGCCAAATGTTACAGTTAACCAATGCAATGGGGCAGCTGGTAGTCAAATGCAGGCTGTATGGCGCCAAATCTTGTATTCTGAACCATCAGTAAAAGGTGTGTGTATCAAAACTCATGTTAGAGTAATCATTCCAAGAGCTGGAAAAATGATTGTTTCCTCGTTTTATAGAGCAGGAAACAAAAATGTAGAATACTTAGGCGCTGAAAATTAGCTTCTATCAAATTTCTAAAATATTTTTTCTCATTTTAATTTTCTTGCAGTTAAAAGGGGCATGAGCACCCTTTTTTGGCTTATAAAGGTAACAGAAGTTGCAAGAGCTTATATATAGGATTTCCATTAAAAGCATGACAAAACTGATTCTAAATATATTTTATGGAATCAAAGAATACAGATGTAGAAGGGCATTTGGAGATTTATAATACAGATGAGAAAAAAAAACACGATACTACTGCAGAGTCATAACTAGAATTCAGGTCTCCTAACTCCCAACCATACTATCATTAAATATTTTTTATTACTGGTAGCATGCAACAAACATACTCAAGAACATAAGATTACATTTAAGCAGCTGATAGAGCCTTAAAATTTAGGTCATCAAACAGTACCTTTGTTCCTTAAAGGAACATTTTCCCTCAATTAGTCTTAACAATTTAATAGTATTAATGGATATCTTTGTGTTTGTATTAAAACATACATATTTTTATGTAAAAATACTATCACACAGACATATACAAACAAACTAAACTTTTAAAATGAAAGATGCACCACTACTATCTAATCATACAAATGGATAATACGATGTATAAATAATTGGCAAGAGTAGGCTGGGGATCAAAATTGATCTTCAATTCTTCCCTCTGAATCCACAAGCTGATGACTACTGGTATTAATGATTATAATACAATAACAATCCATTTGTTCCTTCCAATAATTTACTTAAGATATTTCAAAAATCACTTTTCTTCAGTCTAAAAGAAATGTTTTATGGACATAGTGTTTTAGAAATGAATCTTCATCTCTAAATCAACAAGAAGGCCAAACATAGTCTCTAAATCAACAAGGCCAAACATAGTACAAAATTAGGAACCAGTATGCTGGTGGAGATCAAGAGTGACTAATACAAATACAAAACTGTTGACTGTTTTTGGACTGAGGATAGGTCAAAGAAAATTTTACCTCCATTACCTAGAATTTATATGAACCTAGCAAATATTTTATATGGATGGCTGGATTCTGCCTAGGTTTTCCTACATAGGTTTACTTCTACATAGGGAGATTTATGGTACGCAGAACCCGATCTTCTATAAACAACTACTGAAACAGCACGAAGATTTCCTTAAAAATGAGTTTTTACCCCAAAGGCTTCAAAGAGACAACTGCAAATTTTGTGGGAAAAGATTTGGGGCGTGGGAAAATTAGCCATTTATTCTTCTAGACAAGGCCAGTATGGACCCAGGTGCGTGAGAGCAATTAACTTGTGAGATTCCCTTGACAACTACAAAAATTTAAACCAATAAACATTTTCCAAACAATGAATCATCACTATTTCATTCCCCAACAACTTTGGAGGAAAAAATTGTATCAAATAAATTACCATTTTAAATTTACTTTTAATGGTTTACACTATTAGATTTTGAGTAAAAGAAGTCAATAGTGAAATATCTGACAACTGCAATTCTACAATTTGGTTAAATGTAACAGTGCTACTTTACATTAAGGAAAATTGCCCAGCCAATAAAAACAACACACATCAAAAAGAATAAAATTTTATACTCTTCCAGTCAATAAAGTGAGGTCCATTAACCTGTCAGTACTGACTAAATGTATTAATTTTGTGAACATATTTCTGAATCACAAAATTTCCCAGGAATGAAGACATATTAAGAATTTCTAAATTTAACAGGGAAAACAAACTTTTTCTTAAATCTTTAAGAGTATAAAAAGCATCTTGCTAGAAACTGTATAATGCTAAGAGAGATACTCTATACCTAGATTCAACTTCCAACTCTACCATTTACTAGCTTGTGTCCTAGAGTAAGTTACTCAGTTTCCTCATCTGTAAAATGGGAATAGTACCTACCTCGTAGAATTATTGTTGAGATTTAGCAAAGTGCTTAGAACAGTGCCTACAACTTATTAAGCACTATATAAGTGTCTGTCAATATTACTACTTAACTAATTAGAATGTATTTTGGATCTCATGCTTTTGTCAAAACCAAAGAAAAGACCTTTCTGAGTCAGCAAGTTATACTCAAATAATATTCACCTTTAAGGTAGAATAAATATTCAAGTCCTAATCTTAAGTTTCACTGGAAAATCATAGCCACAAGCAAAGATCTATCATGTTAAAATATTAATGCAACCAAACCTTTGGTGTTTAAAAGTTCAAGCAAAGAGATCTATTGAAAATGATTTAATCTTCATTGGTAAAAGATTCTGGTGACCACAACTAGCCAATCCTATACATATAAATGATACCTCTTCAAGCATTCCAATGAGACATTGGAATGAAGTGTAAAACTAGTTCATGTACTTTTTCCTGAGCAAGCATTCTTAAATAATGAAAAGTTTAATTTTTCTATTAAATTCTACCACCAAGCACTATTTTTTTCCTCAGCTTGGACAGAATAAAGTCCATGGTGGTGAAATAGTTGCTAAAACTCTATTTATATCATTATTACACTATTTGAACAAGTGCTGCTCAATGTATATTTAGACAAGTTAAAAATTAAGCATTTTCAACAAATATGAAAAAGTCCATTGTAATTTATTTTCCTTACCCACAATCTCTCTGACAAAAAAAAAAGGTAACAAAGTTTTGTCTCTGTGTAAAAAAGAAAAACAAAAATTTTCCCCAAGGAGCATCAGACTCCAGGGTGAGGACAGGTGGTAGGTTTTATATTTCCTAATCCCTCAATTACTTCTAGTTTGTTCACTTTATTGGCACTTTATAGCAACCTCTGGATTTGGTTTATCTAATTAAACATACATAGCACCTTGCCACATTCCAAACCAAACTGTGAGTTTTTCTAGGCCAATTTTCTGGTCCAACTGATAATTTAGGATGGGCATCTAACTTTTCTCATAGACTATCACCATAAATCTTAACTAAAAGAGCCACAAGAATTGGCAACTTTGACCTTTTAAAGTATCTTCTTGAACCCTGAAGTCTATTCCAGTAACTCATTTAAAGGTATTTCTAGAAACATCTCTCATGTTGGTGGACAAAGGTTAACTCTGTCAACATGGTGTCTCACACCAAAGATTTCCCTTTGTCATCCAACATAAATTAACATCTTGACTTATTTGTATTTTACTGGAGCTGGTTATGCACTTGGAAAGAAGAAGCACCAGCTTCACTCAAGATTCTGTAAGACAAGCCTTCACTAAAATTCAAATTACTAACAAAAAGCTTTCTGTAAATAAAGTTACTATTCTTTTCAAAAGTAAATCATGGAAAACTGAACCACGCAGCAGGGCGGAAAGGAAGAGGCTTTAAACTGACTAAATCCAGAATTTCCGAAATCACTGGATGGTCAAAAATAATACTGTAATAGAATAAGATAATACTAATTTTGATCTCCACTAGAAATGAGTCACAATACGGCATTAAGATTTTTTTTAAAAGGTAAAACTGTTCCCATATTGGTCCAAAACTGAAACTGGGATTTTTTGGGGTTTTTTTTTTTTTTTTTTTTGATCTGTAACTTCATCACCTGCATAAGCTAACTTCTCACTATTTTTTTCCATAGGGAAATGACTCCACCAAGAACCTACCTTCCCATTCTTCTCAAATATAAGAAAAGCCAGACTCAGTTTGGATTTAAAAAAAGAGATAGACCTATTTAATCTACCGCTTCAAAAACAAGAAAAAAAAATCTACATGGAAATGAAGTGTAATGGAAAATAGCAGTGTGCATGGATCACATCTACTAATGGAGACTCCTAAACGAGGGAAGATGCTGACGTCAAGCAAATTTCAAGTAGACACATATAGCTGAAGAATTTCCACAGGGAGAAGCACTTGTGGTCCTCAGAACGCAAAGGCCTCGGAGAAAGCCCCCAGAATCCATGGCCACCGGCTATTTCCACAGTGAGACTTCTCAGAAGCATCCTTAGTGGAGCACCATCTTTCCTCTCTGGGAGCTGCAGCCTTACGGACAAGCTTCAAACCTGATCTTACTTCCAACTTCCACCCGGAGAGGGCAAGCAGGGAGTGTGGTTCCACCGCCTTCCTCTCGCACCAAGCGCAGCAGCTGGGTGGCCCTGGCAGTGAGCGGAGAAGTGGCCGGCGCTGCATGCGTGTTTACGTGTCTTGGATGGGTGTGGGTAAAGGAAACAGAGGTTCTAATGAAAAGATGGAGGGGAGAGAGAAAGAGGGGTTGGGGAGGAGGGGAGGCACCACCTTTCTTTTCTCTGCTCTTCCTGGGGATCTGAAAACTCCTCCTAACGGGCCTTTCGGGCTCTTCAGGGCCTTTGGGCAGAGCGGCCGCGCCCGCCTCAGAAGAGTCCAGAGGCTGCTCGAGGCTAGGGCTCTGGGCGGCCTCGGCCGCCGCGGTCTCCTCAGGCCCGGCGCCGCCGCCGGGCTCCGCGATGCTGAGGCCGCCGCCGCCGCCATTTTGTGGGGAGGACTCGGGCTCCGGAAGCGCCTGCTTCATCTCGTCGTCCCCGCCGCCGTCACCTTCCCAGCTCGCGTCCGTCGGCGGAGAGGTCTCCGTTTCCGCAGTAGTCGCCATCACGCCGGTGTGAAGAGCCGGGAAGCTTCTGCCGACAAGGCCGACGCGGGTGGGGGGAAGGGGCGGCAGGCCGGCCTCGTCGCCGAGCCGCTCTCAGCCCACCCACCCCCTTCCCCCCGTGGCCGCGGGCCGCGCTTCCGACCCAGCAGCCTCTCGGGGAGCCCGAAGCGGGCGCCCCAGTCGTGACGCCCCCGCCCCGGGTGCTGCTCCCCGCTCGGGCAGTTCGTCGGCCGGCCCCCGCCACTCAACGTGCTAGCGTCTTGGCCGGGAAGGGGCGGGGCCAGGGCGGGCCGCTCCACCAATGGGAGTGCGGCGCCCGCCTCCGCGACCGTGGATAGACCGCGCCGGGGCGGAGCCTAGGGGCACCCGAGCCCGCCAAAAGGGGCGACTGCACGGCGGGGAGAGCGTCTCGACGCCACGGTGGGCTGCGGGTTTCGGCCTTCTCGGGGCTCCGGGGCTGCCGCCGACCGGCACTGCCGCCGAGGACGACGCTCCCTGCCTCGACCACGAGACGCAGGTGTCGCCTCTCGGGGAAAAATTTCCCCAGCGCACGAGTTGTATTGGCAAAGAAAAAAAAAGGCAGTGGATGAGGGATGATTCCGGCATTGTGAAATATTTGCGTGCTAGAAAGACCTGAAGGAACTAAAGAGATTGGGCAGCAGCAATAAGAGCCGGAGGGCTGGGGGCCTGCTTCTAAGATTTGCCAATCCCGCCGAATCTTTACAACCGACCTTTCCTTCTGAGTCTTACCTTAAAGCTTTTGACCCAGCTTCCAAGCCCTCTGAGCTCTTTTCCTCTTCACTGTGATCTTTTGATAAGTCTTCACAACCTAGTGTTAACAGACTTAGCGCAGGGGTGGAGGAGTTCTGACTTAGATTTTTGGTTTTTTTGTTTGTTTGGTTTTTGGTTTTCTGCAGTTAATGTAAATTAAAGAAAAATAAAAAC
>PVKH010011107.1:0-17912 GCA_004027955.1 Chaetophractus vellerosus | reverse complement strand
TGACCCTTTGGACCAGATAATTGTTCATTGTGGGGAGATGTCCTGCACATTGCAGAATGTTTAGCAACATCCCTGCTATCTGCTCACTAGACACCAGTGGGCTCTCTCTCCCTTAGTAATGGCTGTTGTCCCTTGTTAAGAGTCACTGGCCTAATGAAAGGCCACACAAGATGCTCTATATTTTCTGTAGAAAGTTTATGTTTTTATGTTTACCTTTAGGCTTATGATTAATTTTGAGTTAGTATTTGTATATGATGTGAGATGCACATAGGTTCATTTTTTGGCATATGAATATCCAAATTTTCAGGACCATTTATGGAAAGACAATCTTTTCTCTACTAAGTTGCATTTGATTCTTTTTTAAAAAAATTAGTTGTCCTTATATGTGTGGATCTATTTCTAGATTCTCTATGTTGTTCCATTATTTATTTGTCTATCTTTATGTTGATAACACACTGCATTGATTACTGTAGCTTTATCATCCAATAAATCTTGAAATCATATAGTGCTAACACTCCAACTTTGTTCTTCATGTTCCAAGTTGCTTTTGGCTACACTAGTTACTTGGCATGTCCATGTGAATTTTAGAATCAGCTGGTCAGTTTCTTTAAAAACAGCCTCCAGGGGTTTCTGGGAATTTTCTTGAATTTATTTATCAATTTGGGAAAAGTTGAAAACTTAAAAATATTCAGTCCTCTGACATATGAACAATGATCCATTCATTCAGGTCTTCTTTAATATCTTTCAGCAATGTTTAGTAGTTTTAACTGTACAGGTCATGCACTTTCTTCAGATTTCATATTTTTGATGCTATTGTAAATTATATTTTTAAAAATTTCATTTTCCATTGGTATATTGCTAATATATAGAAGCATGCTTAATTTTTGTTAGTTGACATTTTATCTTATAAGTTTCTGAGTTCTAGGAGTTTTTGCTCATATTCTTTAGAATTTTCTACAGACAAAACCTGACCTGAGAATAAGGATAGTTACATTTCTTCCTTTCCAATCTTTATGCCATTTACTTATCTACTTATTAAGCCCTGTTCCACTGGTTAAGACTTCCATTGTGATGTTCAATAGAAATCCTGAAGGTGGTCCTTGGACTGGAGCTCAGGGGAAAAGCATTCACTTTTTCTTCAATATGTACAGGTTATTTTTGTAAATTCCCCTTGGAGAATTTCCCTCTATTCTTAGTTTTCTGAGTTTTTAATCATGTATGCATGTTGTATTTTGTTAAATGCTTTATACTTCATCAATTTATGTGATCATGTGATATTTCTTCTTTTGATTATTAAGATGGTGAATTACATTGATTGGTTTTCTAATATTGAACCAGCTTTGCATTTCTGGGATAACTGCCATTCTCTTGTTTGTAGTGCATTATTATTTTTATGTACTGCTGGATTTAATTTCCTAATAGTTTCTTAAATATTGCTTCCATGTTCACCAAGGATGTTTTTCTGTAGATTTTTTTTCCTTTTGCCTTTGTCTAGTGTGGCTATCACATTAATTTTGGCCTCATAAAATGATTTGGGGATTATTTATTCCATATCCATTTTTTTCTGAAAGTTATGGTATAGAATTGGTGTTTCTTTTTAAAATATTTAATAGATGTCACCTGTAAAGCCACCTGGACATGTGTATTAATTTTGTCCCAGGTTTTTAACCATGTATTCAAATTCTTCAATAGTTACAGGACTGTTTAGTTTACCTATTTCATTTATATTGAGTTTTCCTACTTTCTGGTTTTGGGGAATTTGTCAATTTCATTAATGTTATAGAATTTATTTGAGTGGCATTTCTTATACTATTTTCTTCTTATAATTTTAATGTCTAGGGAATCTTTAGAGATATCTTTTCTTTCATTCCTGGTGATCTGTGTCTTCTCTCTAATATCTTTTGCCAATCTTGTTAGAGACTTATTCAATTTTATTTACAATCTCTAACAGCAGCTTTTGGTCTCATTGATTTTTTATATTGTTTTTTTCCCCCACTTTCACTGAATTCTGTCATTATTTCTGTTCCTCTACATGATTTGGGTTTATTTGCTCTTCCTTTTCTATTTTTCTAAGCATAAAGGGGTTTTTTTGTACATTTACTATTCCTTTTTTAAAAATTTTTATTGAAGTATATCACTTATACAAATGTTTTGTATGTTTGTTTTATAAGTTCACAACTATTACTATACACTTATTGTTTATGAAGTTTAATTTTTTTATTTGATGTCATTTTTATTTCCTGATGAAAATGCTTAATGCTATATTTCCCTGTGAGCCTTGTTTTGGCTATATCACACATATTTTAATATGTTGTATTTTGATTTTTGTTCATTCCAAAATAATTCCTAATTTCCCTTGATACTTTTTCTTGGGCCAATGCATTCTATAGGAGTATGTTGTTTAATTTCCAAGTGCTTAGAAGTTTTCCTGTTCTTTTTCTGTTACTGATTTCTAGTTTAATCCCATTTTGTTCAATTTTTCTGTATCTTCACTGATTTTCTGTCTACTTCTTTTATCTACCGCTGAGAAAAAAGGGTTGAAGTATCCAACTACAATATGGAATTGCTTATTTCTCTTTTGTGTTAGGTTTTGTTTCATATATATTGTTGAAGCTCAGTTGTTGGGTGGCATACACATTTAGCACTCTTTTGCCTACTTAGAAAATTGGCCCTCTTATTTGTACATCATGTTCTTTTTTATTCCTGGTAAATTGTTTTTGCTTTGAAGTCTACTTTGTCTGATATTAATAAAGACACTCCAAATTTCTTTTAATTCATATTTGCATCATATATGTTTATCCATCCTTGTACTCATGACCTATCAACATTGTTATATTAAGAGGTTTCTGGTAGACAGCCTATAGTTGTGTCTTATTCTTTTACTCATTCCATCAATCTCTAACTTTCATTTCCTGTATTTAAACTATTTATAGAATATGTAATTCTTTTTTTAAAAAAAGATTTATTTTATTTATTTATCCCACCACCCCCTGCTGCTTGTGCTTGCTGTGTCCATTTGCTGTGCATTTTTCTGTTGCATCATCCTTTGTTGCATCATCTTGCTGTGTCAGCTCACCACACCATGTGGGCTGGCTTGCCTTTACCAGGAGGCCCCAGGAATTGAATCCAGGACTTCCCATATGTTAAACAGGAGCCCAACCACTTGAGACCCATCCATTTCCCCTGTAATTCTTGGTATGTTTGGATTTAAGTTTGCAATTTTGTTGTGTTTTATATGTTCCCTTTGTTTTAGCTCATCTGTTTTCCTTCCTCTGTATCCTTTTAAATTATTTGTGCATTTTAAAATATTTTGTTGTAATTTATTTTTGATTTTGTTTATATGTCTTAATTTTTTAGTGGTTGCTCTTTTGATTAAAAAATATATATGTAACATTTCACATGCTACGTAGAATGAATATTTTTCCACTTCAAATAGAATATAGTAAATTTACTAACACTTTACCCTCACACATATTATAATATAGTTGTAGCTCATATTATATTGAAAACTTCAGACTTTAGATGACCCTCTCTCCCACACAGTTCTGCATGATACCTGATGATAAAAATAGCATACATCTTCCATTGTAAAATCACCCACAATTCCCAAGTCCCAAAAAACATCCCAACATTACAATTGCCCTTCCCTCTCCCTGCCCCCAAACTGTCCAGTGACCCTGGCTCCACATAATTTTGCAATTTCTTCCATTACATATATCACAAATCTATAGCAGGACACCAACAAGCCCATGTATCATGCAGAACTGTGTGGGAGAGAGGGTCATCTACAGTCTGAACTGTGATCCATGCTTGATGGTAAAGTCCCAAAAGGTGTATATCTATCACAGGTGTTATGCCACACTGATGAGGGATGTGTATGTGAGAGGTTGTGGGAGGTTGGGGGGTGGCATATGGGTACCCCTGGAATTTCTGTGAAACATTTATGTAATCAATGTATCCTAAAAATATATATAGATATATAAAAAATTTAAAAAAATATATAAAAAAGGATATAATTTTTGTTAAATTCTTCACACATTTCCTTTAAGAATATTAAGAGAAAAGTTGCAAAGGTAAGAATAGGTAATGAATCCAAACTTTGTGACATCCTATCAATTTTAGTCAAAGAATTGTTAATATTTCCTTTTAAAAATGTCTCTACATAATCTGGAATTGCAATTTTAATTTTCTCTACTAATCAGAGGATAGTTAAGAAACTATGTTTGCTTTATTTTCCTATGTTTAATTATTTTTATTCAAATTTAATCAATGGTTATTAGATGTATATTTTCCCTTCAATGATTTTTAGTTTTTAATTTATATTAAGATGTTCTCTATAGAAATATATTTGTTCTTTTTCTGAAATGAATTTTGAAATATTAAAATAAAGTACAAGCTGTTTTAAGATTTAAAAAATAAAACTTCATCAATGTCACAGTCTTACCTTGCAACCATCAATCATATTTTAGATAACTCAAGAGAATAAGAACAATATATTGTCACTAACATTATTTCAGCCTTCTTTCCTGAGTCTACATGTTTCTTTCTGGTAACAATTCTCTTTTGTCTGAAGAACTTTCTTTAGAAATACTTTTACAGCAGTTCTACTGGCTACCAATTTCTTAGTTACTCTTCATTTGAGAATATCTTTATCTTGCCCCATTCTTAAAGATTATTTTCACTGGAAATAGAATTATGGATTGATTTTCGTCCTTGCAGCACTTCAAAGATTGTATTTTGACCTTCTTCTGGCCTCCAAGGTTTGTGTTGATTATTTTAACATCATCTGAATCATTGGTCCCCTATAAGTAACATTTTGTTTTTATCTGGCTGCTTTCAACATTTTTTTTTGTCTTTAGTTTTCAGTTGTTTGACTATGTCTGGGTCTGAATTTTTTTTTTTATTAATCCTGTTTGAGATACTCTTATCTTCCTGAATCTGTAGATTTATGTCTTTCAAGAAACTTGGGAAGTTTTCTGTCATTATTTCTTCTATTTTTCTACTGGAATTCTGGTAACAGGAATGTTATATCATTTGTTATTGTCTTACAGTGTCCTGAGGTTGTGCTCATTTCCCCCCAATATTTCTACCCTCCTTTTTCAGGCCAAATAATTTTTCTTGACCTATCTTCAAGTTTCCTCTCTGTTTTGTCCTCTCTTGCCTACTATGGAGTCCATCCTGTAGTTTATTTTACATACACACACACACACACACACACACACGTATACATGTATATATATAACAAATGTAGTGTTTGAATATTAATTTCTTGAATTTGTTGAAACTGAGCTTTTCCAAAATATATTTAAATTTTAACATTTAGATTATCTCATGATTTTAACAAATCAATTTTATTGATACATGTTAATAAAACCTAAATCCATCCAAAGTGTGCAATTAATGGTATTTGGTATAATCATGTATTTGGGCATTCATTACTTCAATCATCATTACAGCACTTTCATTATTGATATAAAGATAGTGAACAAAAAACAAATGAACAAAACTCATCACCTTTCCATCTCTCTGTGCCTCCCCTGCCTTGTATAGCTGGTATTCTTTTTCCTTCTCTCTAGTATATTTGTATTTATAGATTGTAAAACAGTCTTATATATGCAATTTCACCTATAATCCTTTTTTACATGAGGTTTTACAATCTTATACAGTCCCATGTTACAGGTTTTAGCTTTCCTCCTAGTAATATGCATGTCCTTAGACCTTCCCTTTCAACCAGGTCATACACATATAATTGCTCTGCTAGTAACTAACACCATGATATGCTTTCACCATTTCTATTCTTCTCCAAAGATTTACAAGTAATGTTTTTACTAATTCTGCACAGATTAGCCCCCAGCTTTCCATCCTCTACTCTCCTTCTATTTTCTGGTGACCCATGTTCTAATTATTAACTCCATGAGTTTACACAATATATTTAGTTTGTAAGAGTAAAATCATACAGTATTTGCCTTTTTGTGCCTGGTTTGCTTCACTCAACATAATGTCCTCCAGGTTGTTATATGCTTCACAAACTCATTTCTTTTATAGATGCATAATATTCCATCGTGTAAATACACCACATTTTGTTTATCCATTAATCTGTTGATGGACACTTCAGTTGTTTCCAATTTTTGATATTCCTGAATAATGCCACTATGAACATTGGTGTGCAGATGTCTGTGTCTCTGCTCCCACTTCTTCTGAAAATATACCTAGGAATAATATTGCTGGGTCACATGTCAAGTCTATATTCAACTACCTTAGTAACTGCCAAACAATCATTCACAATGGCTGTACCATTCTGAATTTCCACCAACAGTGAATAAGCATTCCTAACACTCCACATCCTCTCCAACATTTAGAGTTTTCAGACATTTTAATACTGGCCAGTCTAATATGTGTGAATACACCACATTTTGTTTATCTATTCATCCATTTATGGACACTTGAGTTGTTTCCAACTATCTCATTGTAGTTTTGATTTGCATTTCCCTAATTGCTAATGATATTGAACAATTTTTCATGTGTTTTTTGCCATTTGTATTTCTTCTTTGGACAATTGTATTTTCAGGTCTTTTGCCCATTTTAAATTGGATACAATGTCTTTTTATTGTTGAGTTGTATGATCCCTTTGTATATCATGGATATTAAACCCTTGTCAGATATGTGATTGCCAAATATTTTCTCTCATTGAGATTTTGGCTGCCTTTTCATGCTTTTGACAAAGCCTTTGAGGTGCAAAAGTGTTTTAATTTTGAAGTAGTCCCATTTATCTATTTTTTATTTGGTTGCTCGTGTTTTCAGTGTAAGTTTTAAGAAACTACCACCTACCACAAAACCTTGAAGATGTTTTCTTACATTTTCTCCTAGGAATTTTATGCTTGTCTCTTTTATATTTATGCCCTTGATCAATTTTGAGTTAATTTTTGTATGTGGTGTGAGATATCAGTCTTCTTTCTTTCTTTTGGATATGGATATCCAGTAGTTTATTTTGATTATTATATTCCCAGTTCAAAAATTTCCATTTGGTTCTTCTTTATATCATCTACTTCCTTGTTAAGACTTTCTATTATTCCATCTGTTTAAGGAATGTTTCGATTGCTTATTCAAACATTTTTATATCTACTTTAAATTCTTTATCAAGTAATTCCAACATCTGTGTATTTTTAGCATTGGCACCTTTTGATTGACTCTTCCTGTGTGAGTTGACAATTTTCATTGGTCTTTGTATACTGAATAATTTTGAATTGTATTCTGAACATTTTGAATATCCTGGGTCTTGTTTGCATCTTATGGAAAATGCTGACAGCTTTGTTTTAGGAAAATTAGCCTCATTAAGTTCACACTGCAGAACCACCTCCTGGAGGCTCTGGGGCAATGTAGTTTCAGAGACTTGGCGGTTTTCCTCAGATCTGTCCCAATTCTGGAGGGAAACTGTCCTGAGCTCCTACCTTTTCAATTGTAATGGCAAAACAAATCTTAAAAAAGAAACAATTTTCCCTATTGAACATAAGGGAAGAGGTGTCCTCATCTATCTCATGTCAAAGTATTTATATTAGAAAACCTGTCATTGTAGGGTCGCTCTTTTGAAATGTAATCAAGGAACATATCACCATTTTTTCAGTTTCCTGGGAAAAGATTAACGTAACTTCCAGGGGGCATCTGGCTCAAAATTGTAAGCCCAACTCAGAAATTTCTTGAGAACGTGTGAGTGATGGGGTGTAGGCTTGTAACCATGTAAAAGGGTGAGATGTTTCTCTGTCTTTGCATTCTCTTTGTGGATTGCTAGTGATGCACCATTTAATGATTTAATGATTATTCAATAATAAACGTTTTTCTTTCTCTTCTACCTTTGTGGAGAAGTCTGGGTTGCAAGGAAATTGTGTTTTTAGTTATATTTCTCTGATATAATCTCTTTGGTCACTCTTGATTCTCTGGGGCTCCCCATTTTTGTTCTCTGGCTAGGAAGCTGTGACTTCAGTTACCCCATTCTGCCACACTCTTCCTCATTTGTACTCAGTCTGAGGACAGGCAGTGGGGGGGAGGGGAAGAGAGAGAAAGAGTTAGACAGAGAGAGAGAGAGAGAAAGAGAGAGAGATATCAGTGGGGTTGGGTCCACCCATGAAGCTATAGTTCCACAGAATGGAGAGAAGTTCCCCCCATCAATTTTTACTTTTGCTCATTCTGTTGACAGTGCTTCCTCTGTCCCTGCTGCCATAGATCTTACTGGAGATGAACAAACAGAGGAAAGAGAAGCAAAGCAAAACAAAACAGAGGACTTGCTCACCTCCTCTGATGCTTCTTGAGGCAGTTAGAGGGCTTCTCCAAGAGCTCTCTCCATGCTCTGCTTTTAAATGCTGTGCTGCTCCTGTTGTTACTTCTATGTTTCTCAGTCCAGGCTGAGCCATTCTAGAGGGAAAATAATGGCTAAATTCACAACCAGTTTGGTAGTTCTCCCCAAACCTACCTGCTAGTATTTAGTTCTGAGGGCTGTTTTAGTATCCCAGGCTACTCAAGCAAATACCATGAAATGGGTTGGCCTAAACACTGGGAATATATTAGCATATAGTTTTGAGGCTAAAAGAAAATCCCAGTCAAGCTGTCAAGGCAATGTTTTCTCCATGAAGGCTGATGTTCTTGAGCTGCCTGCCTGTGATCCTTGGTTCTTAGTCTATCACAAGGCAAGGCATATGGTGATGTCTCTGGGTCTCCCCCATCTCTTTCAGAGTCTGTTCATGTCCAACTTCCAAATGCTCCCTCTGTGGTTTTGTCTGTCTGAATTTCATTCTACTTACAAAGAACTTCATTAATAGGATTAAAACCCTTTCTTATTAAGGTGGGCTACACCTCCTTAACTGAAGTAGCCTCATCAAAAGCCCCAACTTGTAATCTGTTTCTAATGTAATTTCTTTTGTTCAACCTACCACCTGTGCCAATTCTTCATATTCTTTACACTTGTTTATGTACACTTTTGAATAAGGATAGCTTTTTGTTCCATAAGTAAATCCAAGAATCAAGGCTATGTTATACTGATCACCTCTTTGAATTAACAAAGAGTTTGACTGCTCAAAACCTCATATAACAAAGAGCCTATATCAGCAGACTTTGCCTTTTCTTATTTGACTAGAAACTAAACAAGCTGATGTCCATCTGAATTTCTCCAGTTGTGGATGCCTTGGTACCTCCTCTCAAAGGCCATATTCTCTCAAGTTTTCTTTTCTATAAATATTGATTTATTTTCATTTTTAGTGTGCTTTGATAACACTGTGTCACATTTAACAAAAAAAAAAGTTGTGTAGTGCTGTGTGTTGTTCACTAAAACAGAAAGGAGAAGAGAGTGTGGAAGAAAGAGAAGGTGCAGCACCTACCCTTAGGAATCTTAGCAGGTACAAAGCATGTCATCATTTAGGGAAATATATTCAAATACTAAAAGATGATAATATTTAAGCTGAGCCCTTTGGGCACTTGGGAGATATATGATCCTACTTGAGAGTTGTCAAATGAGGAAAGCAAACAAAACAAATATATTAAATACAAAACAGAAAGGAGCTTTAAATACAGCTAGCAAGAAAGAGATATTATCTTCAAGGGAGCAGCAGTTAGACTGCCAGCTGAAGTCTCCATGATAATAATGCAAAACAGAAATCAGTGAAGTGAAACACTCATTATAATTAAAGTTAATATCTATCCATGAATAATGATATAAAAAGGAAATTGCATATTTCTATAATGTAAGTAAGATAAGGACATTTCAGACAAATAATAAATTATGACTATCATCACTAAAAATAATCCTAAGTAATTTTCAAATAGAAGGAAAGATATATCAGGTGAAATATAAGAGATGCAAGAAGAAATAAACTCAGAAAGTCTGGTCAATGACTGGTTAATATAAATAAGTATTGACTGTATAAAACCTGATGATGTTTCCTGGTGTAAAAAGAGAAATAGGCAGTATTTTCTAAAAAAAAAAAAAAAAAAACCTAGGATACAAAAGAAATTGTGAGTTACAATTTCATGGGTAAAAACATAAAAGAAGGAAAACACAATGCCAAATTTTACACAGCAAAGGGGAATAAAAACAGATGATAAAACATATTCAGTCAAACCAAAAGAAGATAAGAAGAGACAAAAGCAAGTTTGAGCAAATGAAGCATAAAATTCAGTAAACATTTGTTCATAAAATTTTCATGCATAATAATTATAATAAATATGAATGGACAGAAAGCCACAATTCAACGACAAAGATTATCAGGCTGGATTTTTAAAAAGATGTGATAACAAGGGGTTTTCCACAATCAAGTGTTCAAGAAAAGATTACCACTTGCAGGGAAACTGCAAATTGACAGAAAGGATGATGATACCTCAGAAATTATTTTACAAAATTTTCCTTGAGCTCAGAATAAATCCTGGCTATGATTGGAAGAGTAATTGATAGATTGTTCTTAAAATATCCTGAGTCACAAACCATCTCAATGATGATTACTTTATATATACATATATGTTGAAGATCACAGATTTTGGAGCCAGGCTGCCAGGGATTTGAATCCTGTTCCTGTTACCCTTTAGCATTGTGATCTTGAGCAAGTTACTTAGCCCTTCTGGGCTCCAGTTTCCTCTTCTATAAATTGTAGGTGATAATAATAATCATAAATAGTAAAAGCATCATTTGATTTCTGTGAATATTAATTAAATATTTGTAAATGAATATATTCTCTATAGATGTTAGAAATGATAGATGGATAGATGGATGGATGGATGGATGGATGGATGGATGGATGGATGGATGGATGAGAGAGAGAGAGAGAGAAATAGATATTAGATATATATAGATGTCCATGGCTAATAAGATTTCTAAATAAGCATATAGTCCTTTTACAAGTAACAACAAAAAGAAACTTTGATCATGAGAATCATATTCTGCAATGTCTAAGCATGTATTTCCAGAATTTTACCTTGCTTTCCTGAAGTATGGTACTGGTACAAGAATTAGTATTTATCAAAACCAAAAAGATTTTCACTTTTACAATAATTGACAAGATGATTCTAAATTTATACAAAGGAATAGGGAGTTATATGCTATCTCAATAACTTAATAAAAAAACAATTAAGTGAAGAGGAAGGAATTTTCCATTCCTCATGTCTTGTCAAAGCTATTGTGATAAAACCTTAGGCAACCAACATAAATATCTACAATGAAGCCAAGAAAACAGCTTAGGTTGTTTCTAAACAGATCTACTTATATTGACATCCTGAAATTTGATAGAGGTGTCATCACATATCAGGTGGAGAAAAATCAGTGCTGGAAAAACTACCACTTTATTTTTTTTTTAAAGATAAAACTAGATAAGAATTTCCCATCATCTCTCCTCCACTCAGAAAATGATAGACGAGTTGGGGACTTAAATATATAGAGTAAACATCTTAAGTATTTAGGAAAAGCTGTAGGATAGTATCTCCATGGCACAACAATTTAGAGTTATTAAGAAAAGAAAGCCTCATTTGAACTGCAGTAAAATAAAAATTTTTAAAAACAACTTTGCATGAATCACCATTAATGATGTTAAAAATAAGGCAGCATAGGAAACACGCAGCACAAAATTCCTGCATTCTCTCTAAGGCAAAAAAGAAATACATATATAAAAGGGTTACCAAAAATCAATAAAAATGCTGAAAAATTTGACAGATTTCTAAACAGACAATAAACAACAAAAGAAAGTCAAATGGCCATTAAAAATATAAACATGTACTCAGCTTCATGAAATCACTATTATTCAAATTTAAAAACATTGGAATATGATTCCACATTCATTGGTTTAGCAAAAATTAAAAGTATTAGGAGCAGATTGTGGGAAGATGGCATTGGTTTAGGCAGAAAAGGCTCAGCTTAATCACAAAAACATAGTAGAAAGAGCCCAAAGCTGCCTGAGGGACCTGTTTGGGGGTCAGCAGTGCAGTACAGTGTTACACAACTCCCAGGAGGGTGAGAGACAGAGAGACTAAGAGCCTGAAACAACAAATTGTGAGTTACTAAACCTCCCCACTGCTGGGAGTGGCTGCTCTACCCACCTCCAAGATAGTCAGTAGGGGTAAAACCCCTGGCTCACTTCAGCTGGCTGAGAGGGGAGAAGATGTCTTCTTCTTTTCCAGCTGTTACAAGGGAAAAGGGAGGGTTAATGGGGGCAACTTTTCTTTCATGAATTTCTCCAGTGGAGTCTGCTTCAAATCTTGGCTCTGGTCAGAGGAAAGCAAAGGAAAACCAAAAGAAACACACTTCTGTGGAAAGGTACACCAAGGTGTGACATCTGGTGGCTGGTCTGGAAATTACATGGACAGAAAATGCTTAAGGGTTCTCTTTATTCCACACCTGGGAGAAAGTCTGCAACTCATTAGTGAGTACTTGGCATGATTTTGATAACTTAAATGGGTTGATTTTAAAGACAGCATAAGTTGAACTAAATATCAAAGAAGATCTGAGAAAAAATAATAACAATAGGCAAAAGAGAGAAATTGGCCATCAGAGTAAATGAACCAGCATATCAGATGCCCAGACATTAGCAAAAAATTCCAAGCCATACTAGGGAACAGGAAGAGATGGCCAGCCAAAGGAACAAACACAATATCTTGAAGAGATTCAGGATTTGAGACAATTAATCAAGGATAATCACACAACTCTCTTAAATCAATTAAAAGAATTCAAAGAAAATATGAGTAAAGAGATAAAAGATATTAAGAAGACACTGGTAAAGCATAAAGAGCAATTTGAAAACATGCAAAGAAACATAACAGAACTTATGGGAATGAAAGATGAGATTAAAAATACATTAGAGGCACATAAGAGCAGATATAAATTGCTTGAAGACAGAATTAGTGATTCCAAAGACAGAACAACTGAACTGGAAAAGACAGGAGACAAGAGAGAGAAGAGCATGGAGAAAATGGAAAAGGGTCTCAGGGAATTGAATGACAATATGAAACAGAAAAAAATCTTTATTACTGGTGTCCCAGAAGGAGAAGAAAATGGGAAAAAATGGAAGAAAGAATATTTGAGAACATTATGACTGAAAATTTCCCAACCCTTATGAATAAATATCAATATCCAAGAAGGACAACACACTTCAAACAGAATAAACACTAGTAAACCATCCCTAAGGCACAATTCAGAATGACAAATATCAGATAAAAAGAGAAGATTTTGAAAGCAACAAGAGAATATTAAAGCATCACATACAAGGGAAACTCGATAAGATTAAGTGCTGAACTCTCAACAGAAACCATAGAGGTGAGAAGAAAGTGATATGATGTATTTAAAGTACTAAAAAAGAAAAACTTCCAGCCAAGAATTCTGTATCCAGCAAAGCTGTCCTTCAGAAATGAGGGGTAGTTCAGAGTCTTCACAGACAAGCAAAAACTGATAGAGTATGTTACTGAAAGTCCGGAGTTACAAGACATACTAAATGGAGTGTTGAAGACTGAAAGGAAAAAACAAGGGTGAGAAATGTGGAGAAGAATGTAGAAATGAAGAACATTAGAAAGGGTAAAAATGATAGACTATAGTATGATATAACAACAAAAAGTAAAAAATCAGATTGGATGAAGTAAGTGATGTCTTTACAGTTATAACATTGAATGTTACTTACTGGCTTGATTTCCCCACTCAAAAGACAAAGACTGATAAAGGGATAAAAAGTTATGAGCCATCTATATGTTGTCTACAAAAGATTCATGTCAGATATAAGGACACAATCAGGTTAAAAGTGAAAGGTAGGAAAAAGGTATTCCACACAATTAGTAACATAAATGCTGGAGTAGTGATACTAATATCAGACAAAACATATTTTAAATGCAAAACTGTTATAAGGAATGAAGAAGGTCATTATATATTAATGAAAGGGGCAATTCAACAAAAGAAATAACTATTTTAAATATTTATGCAAGTGATCTCAGTACTCCAATATACAGGAGGTACACATTGGCAAAGCTGAAAGGAGAAAAGATTTCTTTACAATAATATCTGGAAACTTCAATACACTATTCTCACTATTGGATATAACATCTGGGCAGATGATAAATAAAGAAACAGAGAGCTTGAATCATATGGTAAATGAACAGGACCTAACACATATCTAAAGAGCATTGCATCATAAAACAGCAGGATATATATATTCTTTTCAAGTTCTCATGGATCCTTTTCCAAAATAGACCATATGTTGTGTCACAAGACAAGTCTCAATACATTTTTGAAGATTGAAATTATACAGAGCACTTTCTCTGATTATAACAGAATGAAGTTGGAAGTCAATAATGGACTGAAAAAGGGAAAATTCATAAATATATTGAGATTAAACAACACACCCTTAAAAAATCAGTGGGCCAAAGAAGAAATTGCAAGAGAATTCAGCAAATGTCTCCATATGAATGAAAAGGAAAATACAACATATCAAATCTTAATGGACACTGCAAAGGCAGTACTGAGAAGGCAATTTATAGCCCTCAATGCTTATGTTAAAAATGAAGAAAGAGCTAAATTTCATGATCCAACTGCACACCTGGAAGAACTAGAAAAAGAAGAACAAACTAATCCCAAACCAAGCCAAAGGAAATAGCAAAGATCAGAGCAGAAATAAGTGATACCGAGAACAAAAAAGTTAGAATAAAGAAAACAAAAAGTTGGTTCTTTGAGATCAAGATTGGCAAACCCTTAGTTAGACTGACAAAGAAAAAAGAGAGAAGACACAAATAAATAAAATTAGAAATGAGAGGGGAACATTACTCCTGACCCCATAGAAATACGAGAGATCATAAGAGTTTACTATGAACAACTTTATGCCAAAAACAAGAAAATGCAGATGAGATGGACAAATTCCTAAAAACACTTGAACCACCTACACTGACTTTAAAAGAAATAGAAGACCACAACAAACCAATCACAAGTGAAGAGGTTAAAATAGTCATCAAAAGCCTCCTAAAAATGAGAAGCCCAGGATCAGATGGCTTCACAGGTGAATTCTACCAATCATTCAAAGATGAGGTAAAACCAATCTGGATCAAGCTCTTCCAAAAAATTGAACAAGAAACAATGCTACCAAACTTATTCTATGAAGCTACCATCACCCTAATACCAAAGACAGATAAAGATACTACAAAAAAAGAAAATTACAGACAAATACACCTAATGAATATAGATGCAAATATCCTCAACAAAATACTTGCAAACCAAATCCAAATGCACATTAAAGCATTATACACCCTGATCAAGTTGAATTTATGCCAGGCATGCAAATGTGGTTCAACACAAGAAAATCAATTAGTTTAATAAACTATATTGATAAATTGAAGAAGAAAATTCACATGACCCTCTTTATTGATGCATAAAAGGCATTTGACAAAATACAGCATCCTCACGATAAAAACACTCCAAGAGACAGGAATAGAAGGAAGCTTTCTCAATATGGTAAAGTGCATATATAAAAAACCTACAGCTTGCATTGTACTCAATGGTGAAAGACTGAAAGCTTTCCTGCTGAGATCAGGAACAAGAAAAGGATGCCCACTGTCACCATCCTTGTTCAATATTGTGCTAAAATTTCTAGGTAGAGCAATTAGGTTAGACAAAGAAATAAAAGTCATTGAAATTGGAATGGAAGGAATAAAACTTTCACTATTCACTGATGACATGCTCCTATATCTAGAAAATCCTGAAAAATCCACAGCAAAGCTACTAGAATTAATACATTATTTCAGGAAATTGGCTGGATACAAGCTTAATATGCAAAAATCAATTGCATTTCTGTACAATAATGATGTGCAATCTGAGGACAAAATCAGAAAAAAATTCCATTTATACTAGTGACTAAAACAATTAAATATTTAAGAACAAACTTAAGCAAGGACATAAAGTGCCTCACTTTTTAATGATTTTATCTCTCCAGCTTCTTAATTGCAATCTACAGAACCAATCCTAACTGTATTAAAAGTAAATAAACTTATTAATGGACATTGGGAAAATCACAAATTCTCCTGAAAGGAATCATAATTATGCTTTGACATTGCTGGACACAAACACTTCAGGCTCCACTGTGGAAGCTGTACACTACATCAAAGACCCCAGTGTTGCTGTTCCCCCAAGTGGATTTCAAAACCAACGCACTCCATAGGATGCGATTCCAAATAGTCTCTGCTTTCTCAAAGTGTTCTTTTTTAAATTGATGCCTATGGCTGCAACATCTGAACTTTGTACCCAGGACACATGCCTACCTTCAAGCTGTAAGGGAGATGGGGAAAGGGAGTTTCTGCCTTGGGGATTAATATTGGACATGTGGGAATTCCCATAATTTAAGATGCTGTTCAATGGTGCTTGGTAGCTGCAAGCACACTAAAATGAATCGAACACAGGCTTCCTGGAATACGGCAGGCTAGTAAGGCACAGGAATCTCTTCTCCAGAAAAATGGCAAGAGGACAGGCTGAAAAAGCGCAGAAAATGATCTTCTAGTGTTTAGAACAGCAAGTGAAGCCTGCACACCACCCAGAGAGAAGGACAAAAGAGGGAAATTGCAATGACAGAACCGTGAGTTGGAACCAGTGGTGGCTGCTGCTGCTGGCACACTCCTTACACTAAAGACTCTTTAGATTTCTCAGGCCTCTGGGCCTGCAACTACAGAAAAAGGGGGCTCCAGGGATCTACCACCCCAGGAAAGGGGAGAGTTAGGGATACAGGTTTGAACCACAAATTTGGGCTGTTGTGCCAACATGGGCCCTTCCAGGACAGGTGGGACCACACAGTGGTTTTCCCTGGAAGCTGGTGAAGGACTGGAGAGATCTGACCCTCTCAATCTCCCTCTCTTCTAGCCTGGACTAATTGTTGAGGACTCCACAGGAGAGAGGAAAAAGAGGGATGCAGCCTGGGGCTGACTCAGCTTTGGACTCACAGGTTTGGTCTGCTCTGTCCCGGGAGCCCTCCCAGGCTGGGTGCAGATGTGCCATTCTTTGTCTTAGAGCCTGCAAGGGGCTAAAGATATACAACCATCCAAATCTCCTTCTGTACCAGGGAATGATTGTTGAGGACTCAGAGGGGAGTAGAAATATTTCCTACCTGGCAAAAGGGAGGGGGCCGCTAGAGAAGGCCAGAGAACTGTCTCAAAGTTTGAATCACAAGGCTCCTAGCCTCCAGACAGAAAACTCTATCACATTGATCTGGTCTGTGTTACAACAAATACACTCTGACCAGGCATTGAATTGAGAACTTCCAATGAGCGCCTTCTCCTGGCAAAGCAAGGAAGTGCATATAAGAAAATTAAAAATAAGTAGGAGAAGTTTTTCCTGGCTTCTATAGCCTCCCTGCCCAAGGCCCTAGGAAGTGGCTCTACAACCAATTACTGGGTCCAGTGCCCAGTTTTGAGCAACCAGCAGGACAATCCAAACAATCTAGGTTGAACCAAAAATCAAAAAGCTGTGGTAACTCAGAGCCTCCTGTCTCTAAATCCCTATAAAAGAGAAAGAGATTGAGCATCTGAGAAAACTACATTCTAACCAGATGCCTAAACACTAGCAAAAAATTATGAGCCACACTAAGAAAATAGAAGACATGGCACAAGAAAAGGAATACATCAAAGTCACAGAAGAGATGCAGAATTTGAGAGAACTAATCAGCGAGATGAGCACAAATTTCCAAAATCAAATTAATGAGTTGAAAGACAATATAGTTAAAGAGATAAATGACATAAAAAAACCACTGAGCAAACACAAAGAAGAATTTGAAATCCTAAACACAAAATTAACAGAGCTCATGGGAATGAAAGACACAATAGGTGAGATCAAAAACACATTTGAAGCATACAACAGCAGACTCAAAATGATAGAAGACAGAATAAGTGATACCAAAGATGTAACAGCAAAAATTGAAGGGAGAAAAGAG
>PVKH010011106.1:0-17912 GCA_004027955.1 Chaetophractus vellerosus | reverse complement strand
ATAAAGGGTATTTATTTGGGGTAGAAGCTTACAGTTACCAGGCCACAAAGCATAAATTTCTTCCCATACCAAAGTCCACGTGTTGGAGGAAGATGGCTGCCGACGTCTCCAGGGTTCAGGCTTCCGGGTTCCTTTGTTCCCGGGGCTGCGTTTCTCTCCGGGCTTAGCTTCTGTTTCCTTCACGAGTTCAGCTGTAGACCATGAGGCTTTCTATGCGTTGGGTCTCTCCACAAGGCAGCTGTAGACTATCGGGTGAACGGCTCACTCCAACATCAGAACTGCTTCTCAAATCTGCTTCTCCAATTCTCTTCTCTCAATCTGCTTTTCTCAATCTGCTTTTCTCCAATCTCTGCTTCTCTACTTCTGCTGCCTTTTGTCTAGCCTTTTATACTCGAGACCACACCCACCGAGGGGTGGGGCTCAATGTCCCACCCTAATCATAACTTAATCATGCCCAGATGAACAGATTAGTTTACAAACATAATCTAATCTATATTTTTGGAATGCATAATTAAATCAAACTCAAACCATTACAGAGTGCCATTGGAATTTGCATTCTCCTGGCTCGCTCCCTCTGAGATCTCCATAGGCTGGCTGTATCCTTCAAGTAAAGTTCGCATTATCTCTCAAGTTGGCCCTCTCTACAGGACTTTCACATTGCAATTTCCAGCAACCACTGAATGATCTTGTCCCATTTGCCTAGTAGTGGTAAAAGCCTTAGGATATCTCATGTGGTTTCCTTAAGGTCTGTCCACAAATTTTGTGAATAATCCATTTGTTAAACTCTGTTCGTATGACCCTAATTTCAGTGAGCCATCTCTTTCCTTTGGGAACTGACAAAATCTAAGTTTCTGTGACATTCATATGTCACACATAATAAAGGTGGTATCTTGAAGAAAATGTCTTAATTCCACAAAATGGAGCTGATAAAAATGTAAAGCCCTCATTCTTGTATTTGGTTTCAGTGACTTATTGCAGTTGATGTGTGATAGATAAAGGGACTTACAAATTTCATTAATCTAAGTTGTAGAATATTAACAATATTTCGTACATAGTTGGTGAATAACAATGCCACGCTGAAAAAAGAATATTTCATATTTAAGAGTTGAAGAAAAAATATTTTTGCATTTTTATTTTCCTAGAATTAAATGTTTTATTTTGAGATAACTGTAGATCAAGTTGTAGTACAGTCTTTGTCTGGTTTTGATGTGAGAGCAACACTAACTTCATAAATTAAATTTTGAATTGCTCCCTCATCTTCTGTTTTCTGGAAGAAATTATGTAGAATTACATTCATTCTTTAAATTCTTGGTAGAATTCTTTAGAAAAAATCATCTGAACCTAGAGATTCTTTTTTTGGAGGTTTATTTTTAATTTTTAATACAAAGTTAATCTCTTTAAATTATCGATTTCATTTTCATTTTGGGTGTTTGTGGTAGTTTTTAAAAAATTTAAAGCAATTATTCCATTTCATTAAATTGTTAAATTTGTGTGTTTTCTGTAATATCTACTAATTACACTTTTTTTTAAGATTTTTTTTTATCTGTTCCCCCACCCCTATCCCATTGTTTGCACTCGCTGTCTGCTCTCTGTGTCCATTCAATGTGTGCTCTCTAGGTCTGCTTGTCTTCTCTTTAGGAGGTACCAGGAACTGAACCTGGGACCTCCCATATGGGAGAGAGGTGCTCAATTGCCTGAGCCACCTCAGCTTCCACTTAATTACTCTTTTGATGTGTGCAGGGTCTTTAGGGCTATTCCTGTTTCATTCTTAATATTGTTAATTTGTGTTTTTTCTCTCCTTTCTCTTCTCTCTCTCTCTCTCTCTCTCTCTCTCTCAGTCTGGCTAGAAGTTGGACAATTTTATTGATCTTTATAATGAACCAGCTTGTTGTATCATAGATTTTCAACACTTACCTGTGTCCCACAAAGTTTGAAAGACTGAACTTTATTTTTCAGTCACTTCCATGTATCTTTTAAATTTCTCTTGAGACTTCATCTTTGGATCATGGGTTATTTAGATGTGTGTTGTTTAGTTTCCAAATGTTGGAAGATTTTCTTCTTATCCCTCTGTTACTGATTTCTACTTGATTCCATTGTGGTTGGAGAACACACTCTGTTTCGTTTCAATCTTTAATTTTATTGAGATTTGTTTTATGGCTCAGGAGCCTATCTATCTTGATATGTGTTCCTTGGGTGCTTGAAAAAAAAATACATATTCTTCTTTTGGTGGTAGGAGTGTTCTATAACTGATGATTAGATCCTGTTGGTTCTATATCCTTGAGAATATTCTACCTGGTCATTCTATTAATTGTTAAGAGACGGGTGTTGAAGTTTCCATCTGTAGCTGTTGGTTTATCTATTTCTGCTTTCCATTCTGTCAGTTTTTGCTTGACATATTTTGCAGCTCTTGTGTTGGGTCCACATAGCTTTAAGATTGCTATGTCTTCTTGGTGAATTTTACCTTTTATCATATCATTTCCTTCTGTTTCCTTGTTATTACCAGGTGGAGATACAAGCATCACTTACCCTATGTTGACACTCAATATGAGGAAACTTTGTTGCCACTGTGTTGTCATGGGTATGTTGGTTCCCCACATGGCCTTCACTGACATTGTTATGGGGGTTGTCTCCTTACCAATGAGCCATAGTGAAATTCCTGACTCTCCATTAAGCTTCATGTGACACCATTACTGATTACTTCCAGATAGAGACCCCAAGTGGATGAGGTTCACAATGAGGTGTGTAGTCTTATTGACTGCCAGGGTGAGAAATTAATGGCTCTCTACTTGATCTTTTTTGCCAATGCATGACAAGGGTATTAGGGTGCCTCATTATAACCACACAAGGATGGATGTCTAGATTCTTATTTGACTTTTGTTGGTGTGGGTGGCAGAGGTGCCAGGTTTCTTGTTTGTTTGTTTGTTTCCTGTGGTGTTTGACTAGAGAAGAGTGATGTGTCTAAAGCATTCTATTGTGTTAAGCTGTCCCTTTCCTTGTCCTCTGGTTAGAAAGACCAAGATTTTTGGGAGAGGTGGCTTTTTTTGTTGTTGTTGTTTGTATCCATTATATTTCCATGTTGCTAGTTTCTACTGCTTCAAGTCTAGGATATATGTGGCAAAAAAAAACTCAAAAAGGAACTGACCATCATGTTTTCCCTTGGGACCCAAGTTCCTTAGCCACTCTGCTTTCAGCTCTTCATCTTTTAGTGTCTCTTATGTTTCTTTAATACATAATGTTCTGAGTTTTTAGCTGTACTTACTAGGAGTAATCAGGAGAGGTATTGCTATATTCTACCTTCCTGATATATTTTTCTTTAAGAAAAATTATGTACCCCAAGTTGATATCTTTTTCTATGATGAAAAGAAGCTACAAGTAGCATATTACTTAGGAGAAAATTTTGAAATATATTAACCCACCTAATTCATCTAGTCACTATAAAAGTGATATTTTAACAATATATCAGAAAATAGCTGTTTTGCAAATAGACATTTGCAGTACGGATAGAGTATTCTTTTAAAAGTTATCATTTTATTTTTGAAAATACTTTATCTTAACTGTAAAATATCTGTTACCTGAAAGCATAGGATAAAAAATATTCTAATTTGTATAAAAAGCATCAAAAATGTATTAGTATGCTTTGAACTAATTTATTAATAACATTAAAATCATAGCCTTCTAATTAAATTGTAAGCAGTATACATTAATTTCAAGAAAAATACTAACCAACTTTTGACAAAATATTTTGCATAATTAGAGGCTTGAAAAATTTTACCATGATTTTATTACATACAAGTGAAGATGCATTTTATCTATTTGGGTCACTTTGTGAAGTGTTTGTTTTGTTTTGTTTTTTAATGTATTATGGTCACTAAAACCAAGTATAGACATAAACTAAATTTGGGTCTAAATCTTTGAATTGCTATAGTACAATATATTAAACAAGACTCACAAAAATCATGATGCATATGCTATGGGTTGAATTATGTGCCCCCAAAGACATATTCTAACCCCTGGTCAATGAATGTGATCCTATTTGGAAATTGGGCCATTGGACATGTGATTAGTTAAGATGAGGCTAAACTGGATTAGGGTGGATCCTAACCCAATTTGGCTAGTATCCTTCTAAGAGGAAATTTGATAGATGCAGACACAGGGGAGAAGGTCATGTGAAGATGGAAGGAGATGCATCTACAAGCCAAGGAATTATAAAGATTGCCGGATACACCAGAAGCTAAAAGACGCAAGGAAGGATAGTGTCTTACAGGTTTTAGAAGGAGTGTGGTTTGTGGACACCTTGATTTCAGACTTCTAACTTTCAGAACTGTGAGAAAATAAATTTCTGCTATTTTGAGCCATTCAATTTGTTGTGCATTGTTATGGCATCCCTAAAAACCTGATGCATATATCATGATATCTAATTATATAGTGAGAGCAAAGAAGGTTTTTGAACTATAATTAAATTAAGTAAATCCAAGAAGATTTTATTTCTTATCTAGCCCATTCATTTTAATTCCTATTTTTAGATATGCTTTTATAATGTCATTTTATTGGTATAGTGAGAGATATAGATAAATAGATGATGATAGAGATGATAGATAGATAGATAGATAGATAGATAGATAGATAGATAGATAGATAGATAGATAGATACACAAACAGACTTTATATTTGCGTTTGTACTTGTGTGTTCAAAAGTTTACTGGTAGGGACACATGAGTAAAATCTTTGGAGGCCATTCTGTTGTAGTCTTTGTTTTTTACCAAGCTGCACAGTTTCGGGATTGAAGCAATGATATACAGCCAGATAAGCATCCATGCTTTAGCAGGGATGCTTGATATTGTTTTATGTCTGATCTGTGAAAAAAAAGTATGTTCAATTTAATATCCAAGACATTTTGAAATATTTTCATAGTTGAATTGTGTGTTAGTTTTATTATTCCAGAGGAATAATGGGTTTCAGAATTCAATAATATTAAATCACTTTCAAATAGTCATATAAAGCATTTATTCATGTGTCAAGACTAGGCAAGAAACTGAAATGAAAGGATTTTTATTTTTTGACAAACAATTTCTGAATTATTACATAACAAGAAAAGGCAGTACACTCAAATTTAATTCTAATAAATGTTACACAAACATTCTATTCCTAACAATATCCAATTAGTGCTAGAAAGTAGAATGAGGTTTCTATGCATATATAACTTCAAATGTGTTTTTAAAATTTCAAGTCTGTTGGTTGCTAGGACCCCAAGGTGTTTTAAAACATCACCATGGCAGCTAAATAGTAGGGCACAGCCAGGTCCAAGTGACCTTTGGGGAATCAGAAGGCATGTACTGTTCTAAAAGTGTCTTCAATTCATTATCAATAAAGAGGATCCTTTAGTATTACACATTGTTACTGGTGTTGTTTTGGTACCACATGTATTTATTATACCCAAATATATAAGGAAAAAATCATTCTCAACTTCCGTATATTACAATTTTGTGTTCTTTTTATAGTTCTGTAAAAATGAGTATATAATTATTTTCTGTGATAGTATATTTATGGAAAGAACATTTTGGGCTCATGGAGTAAAGGTTAATAATGTATTTAGTAGTCTCCTCTACCTGTAGGTTTTGTGGTGTGACATTGTAATAAAATCTCATTTCTATTAATGCGGGATTATATACGATTTTCCTTTCCACAGAAATATATAGCAGTGGCAAGTTCTGAGTCTATTAAGATTCTTCCACTGTTCTTCTGGATAACCAGTTGAATGTGTTATAGCTCACTTCATGGGAGAGAAACTATATAGCCTAGTAGTTGCATCCCTTTGTCATGAACCAAGTAAATAAATATTCACACTCTATGTTAAGATAGCTCTGTCTGTTTCCTAGGCAGCAAATGGTACACCTAAATTGTTGTTTAGATTGAACAAAAACCTATTGGGGATTATATTCTACTTTGGTCTGCCCTTAAAAGGACCATTCTAAGCCTAACTCTAAGTAGAAATCCCCTCAGTAGCTATTTAATTTTTAAATTGTCCCTTAGAGAATGACTGGTTACAAGAGAAAAATGTGGAAGAATTCATTTAAAAAGATATAGGAATTCAACAGCATGAGCAAAAATCCTTGAAAGAGTTCCAGGAGTTAATTTGGAAGCATACCTTATAGAAAAAAAAAATGGCATGTTCTGTATAGTTTTGGAATTTAAATCTAATTGCAGACAGTTAATTAAAATAGTACAGACATGATTGTCTTTGTCTTCCTCCCTCTGCTCCCTCATTTTGTACCCAGTTTCCAAACTATGGATTCAATTTGGGGATGAATATGAACATCTTAGTGTTTTATCCTTCTCATATCTTTATAATAACTGATGGTACATAAACCAGGGTTTGCAAATCATGGCCCATAGGTGTTTCTTGTTCATTCCACAAAGTATTTGAAAAATCAAGAAAGCTCACAGATAACATGTATTTGCAGATTATCTCAGCAAATCAGAAATTGTGACAACTCTAGACCTACCGTCCCAAGAAGCAAAAATTGACTGGAGTACCATATTGGCATCCCTCTTTTACTTTAGCATCAACTCTTTAATTTTTCTACAGTCACCCATGCTGCTGCCCCACACCTCATGGTCTCTAATACCTGTCCATTTCATTTATTTATATGACCATTCCCTGCAAGCCTTCCGAAGGCATTTTAGAGTGAGAGGCCTGACATAAACCAAGCTTAGGGCATCGATCACTTAGAGTCTATTTAAAAGGGAAGGCAAATAGAACTTTCTATATCTATGATAACTATTTTTAAGAATAAGAATTTCAACATTATGTTACTATGGCAAGACCCTCTCCCTAAAAATAGCTTCTAGTATTTGTCTTTATGTTTTATTTTTATAAAATGAACAGTAACAATATTTAGTCTGAACAGAGCCTGGTATATACGTTGTCTTTCTGAAACCAGCAATGAGTGGAAAAATTTCTCAGGATTAGCATATGTCAAGAAATTGCTAATGTTATATCTTCTTTTATACCAATAATCAAGCAATTTGTTGATCTAAACATGACGTTTATTAAAGTAAAAATTCAAGTATCTTAAAGTAAATAGTTATGGAAAACTTTAGGTAATTCTACAACAGATGTCTTTAGTAGATTCTGAAGTTTTTAAAGACTAGGATATTGAATGCTTATAGAATCTTCTAATTAGCCACAAGAAATATGAATAGGCTTATATTGCATATAAGCGATCAATTTATATCCCCAGATCCCATATTATTGGTACAGTTTTCTTTAATGCTTTCACTGGAAAGATGATTTACTTACTATTTTTAATTCTTTTTGGGGAGTCTGTTTTAAAAGCAACATAAAATTTTCTGTCTCCATACATCTTATAAAAACCTGAGTTCTAATTTGAATAACTCTAATTAATTGTTTAATAAAAAGCTCCTATAAAATTTTTACAGCATGTGGCAAAATTCTACCAAAATAATCCAAAGATCCAGTTAGTTGGACATCATTATCTGATAATTGTGAATTTCGAAGGCACCATAAACTTACAATAGTGCCAAAGGGCATTACAAAAGATGAATTTATTTATGACATAAACTGAATGTTAGCATATATCTTGGTATATGATTTAGTTGACCAAATTATTTTGTCCTCTAGACACAGAGAAGATTTTCATTGGAGAAACTCCCTACATTTATATAAAAAAGAGATACTTGTATTAATACTATACTATCTAATACAATTATCTCTTTTATTTCAATTAAAATGAACGAAAAAATTTAGGACTTTGCTATGCCTATTCCTGAAGACAAATGACAATTAGTACTATAAATATACTTATTATGACTAACTATAATCAAGAATTTACAAATAGTGATTATGGGGGTATAGATATTATAGATATAATCTTTTGAAATATAATTCAACCAAGACACAGTAAGACTTACTATATGCATTTGTTGCCTAACATTCTGCTTGCAAAGTGAAATCACCTAGACCATTTGAACTCTGCATAAAAATGCATCTCAAAGTTCTATAACTAGTGTGATATAGTGGAATGATTATGAATTTTGAAACTAGTGAAACATGTATGTAATCGCAATGTCATCTTTTTTAAGTTCTCTTATTTTTAGACTGGATAATACATCTATCTTAGAATTAATTTAAACATCATTAAATCAACAATTTTGTTGGGAATATTAGAGGAAATAATGCATGTTTAAACTGGTAGCACAGTAACTGACATAGTTAAACTTCAAAACAATTTAACCACCTTCCACATTTTCTTTTCCTGTATTATGCAAATAATTGTTTTCTTTCTTCACTTTGCACAGATGCCATTACCCATCATTTTTCAGAGCTAATCAAGTTCTCTTCTTAGAATAAATAATAAATTTTCATAAAGAAATATTTCAGATTCATGTCATATAATTTTCATGTTTCTTAAAGCTTAAATAATGCAATTTACATCGTGATTACAAGTAAGTGACCAAATGTTAGGATACTTGGGCTCAAATTCCAGCTCTAATACAAAATACTCATGACTTGGAGCTTCATGCCCTTTATAGTCTAAATTTCCCTATATATAAAATGGCGATAATAATAGCAACTAATTCTTTTGAATTTCTTTAAAGAATCCATGTGATAAGCCATATAAACATTTCTCAGTACAGTACATACAAAATTGATCCAATTAGAGTAGAAATGGATTTATATTATAATTATTATGTGCAAGTTATTGTGCTATTATATTATCAGTCACTATGTGATTATGTTATCAAAGCAAAGTCCTTGTCCTCAACGATCTTATAGTTTTGTAAGAGATATAGATTAGGAAACAAGGAAATGGAATACATTTTCTATTTACTATGATGGGGCAAATACAGGCGACAATAGAAAAGACATGTATTCTAGTCTTGGTGGTCATGAAAGAGATTACATTTCTTGATGAAGAATATGAAGAATGAATAATAACTATCCTGATCAGATGGAAACCTGTGTATTTGTCTGCCCATGATCCTCTCCTTTCCTCACAACTGAAATATCCCTCTCCACAAAATTTCATTTATGTAGGTACTGTGATCCCCTTCATGATCTGTCTGAACTTGATCCAATGGTCACAGTTGGTAGTTCCTGATCTAATTTGAGAATAGTTCTTTTCCCCAAATTTTGAGATTTGCCATCAGAAATTAGTACAAGGAAATATCTTTTCAATGGTTGAAACTGAATGAAATGTAATATGGCTGTTGGTTGTATTTCCTGCCACGTTAAGAAAGACAGTCTGCAAAGGAGAAAACAGGTAGTCAGAAATGAAGCTAAATCTTGGTAGTGTCTGATTTTTTCGTTTGTTTTTCCATAGACTTAGTTGCTTTCATGCCTTCTTTACTGTCTTGGCTTTGTAATTATTCCTTGAGTTCCATTTTCCGACAATTTCACTTTTTCCTCCGCAGCTAAAAAAAAACAAAAACAAAACGTTATTTTATTTTATTGGCAACCAAAATTCAGAGGAAGTATTGTTGAAAATAGTCCCAGATGAAGTAATTGTATATGCCAAGGTGTGCTTGGTGGATTTAGAAAAGTTAAATTAGCGGTCTCTAACCCTAATCTTTTTATACAGATCAATTTCATTGATACATATTAATAAAGCATACAAATCATCCAAAGTATACAATCAATGGTATTTGGTATAATCACATAGCTGTGCATTCATTACTTTAATCATTATTAGAACCTTTTCATTATTTCAATAATAATAATAAACAAAAATTAGACAAAACAAGAAAATTCCTCACCTCTCAATCTCTCTGTTTCCCCTGCAGTACATAACTGCTATTTCTGACTATTCTTGAACAATTATTTATTTTCTAACCCTAATTTAACATTTGAGGCCTGATTCTAACTACCACTCATACTTTTTTTTTAACATTTATTTTTATTTTTATTTATATATCCCCCCCTTGCTCCTTGCTCTTGCTGTGTTCATTGCTTTTGCGTTCTCCTGTGTCTGCTTGTCTCCCCCTGCTGTGGCATCCCGCCGAGTCAGCTCACCACATGGCTGCTTGCCCTGCCTGCGGCTTCTTGTCCTGCTCGCTGTGGCTTGCCTTCTCGAGGTGGCCTGCCTTCTCAAGGAGGCCCCAGGAACCGAACCCAGGGCCTCTCATGTGGTAAACCAGGGCTCTACCAATTGAGCCACAGCTGGTTCCCCATACTTCTTTCTACAAAGAAAGCATGTATCTCCATTTTTACCTAAAAGTTGTGACTCTTTGGTTGCCAGTTAAAACTTTTCTTACTTCTTTGTGCTGCTGTAGGAGAATGACTTCCTGCTTTGGGTCATAGTCCTATTGGTTAAGTCTAATCTTATTCCTCTGTCTCCCTCATTGTCCTATTTATAATTCCACGATAACTGCACTAGTAGTGTGAAATCCTTGCAGGTAGTTGTCTCTGTGACACAATGGCTCTCACATATATTCACTGTGGCACAAAGTGGCAATTTTATGATCCTGTGATTATTTGACAAATGTGTATCTTCCTTTCTAGACTCTAAGTTCTATGCAGACATACAAAACATCTTGTTGGCCTGTTATTGTGTGCTTAGAAACTAGCACACTACCTGGCACAAGGAAAAGAAGTAAAAAATAGGTATTGAACCTATGATTTGAGGTGTTAGATCTATGAGATTCAAGTACAAGCTCTGCCACTGTGTTGGTGCTTAATTTTGCTGTGTCTCAGTTTTCCTATCACTTGAAAGTGACAAGTATTTCTTGCCTTATATATTGTTTGAGAATTAAATACATGCAATGCTTAGAAAAGCACTATTAATCATCCCTCAGCTTCATCAAAGCCAATATTCCATACAGAAAGGGGCAACACAAGTCCTCAGAAGATCCTGAGAGCACCTATGCCTCTCTCAACTCAATTCAGCCTTTCCTAAGACCATCTCTTGCCTTGATTGTCCCAAGAGTGTCTTATGATAAAATAGATGTAGCCAAGAGGAAGAAAATTTATTGTCAAAAGCACTTCTAAGTAAAATTTTGAGCCCAAAATGGGATTAGGTAATAACTTGGATCTACCTCTCTGTCAACCTAGGAGTTCCACTTATTTGGATCATTTTCACAGTGTCTTTAGGGAGATCAGAGAAGAGTTCCACTAGGTAGGAGATCACCTAGGTCAGCCAAGATTGACTCAGTATTGTTCACAAACATTTTCTTCCCCTTGATGAAGGAGAATTACACACCACACCCAAACTTATGCCAGTGAACTGAGATGTGTCCTTGTGATTTGCTTTGGCAAATTAAATATGAGAGAAAAAAATAATGTGTGACACTTATGAGCAGAAGATTAAGAGCCAACATTGGGTTCACCATTTTTTTTCTTTGCTTCTGTTACCTAAATACCCCAGGCTGTGGATACTCCAGAATAAAGAAAATAATTTTCTGCTGGTGATCTAAGCCTTTTAAATTTTGAAATGTGTATGTTGTTCTTTCTACATCATATCATATTCTTTCCTGATTGACACACCTACAGTTAAATCCCACTTCATTGCCCACTAGTTTTGTGATCTTGACCAAATTACTTAAACTCTCTGGCTCACAATTTCCACATCTTGATATGGGAATACAAATTTTGTGGTGAATATAATTGGTGACATTCCGAACTATTCCTATCTATTGCCCTCATTTCTTACTGTAGGGAAAAGGCTAAAAAAGCTAAAAACAACATTTTCTAGACTTCCTTACAAGTAGAGTTCTGGATGGGAAAAAGGTAGTATCAATTAAATACACTTCTATGGGATTAGAAAGGCAGAAATGTAGCAGAAGCCATCTTCAACCTGCTTTGGTGTCTTCTGCTGGCAAGTAACTATGTGGAGATGCCCATGCTATCGCCAGCATCATGGCTGTTTAAGTCTGCTGTGGCAGAGCAGTAACTTCTTTAGTGGTCAGGAGTTGTTACATGCTTGGAGTCATTCCTGGAAGCCATCCCAGAGTCTATACCACCAACATTTAGAATGTTTTGAAGAACCTAATTACTTATACTTAAACATTTTTTACTTTAAATATTTATTGTGGGTTTTGGTTTCTGCCCCAAAGTCTTGTTAATTCCATTTTTTGTTTCTACATTGTGAGCATCAAACTATTATACAACATGTGAGAATTTCTTATTCCAGTACCCAAAACATATGTAGTTAATAGATGCTATTATTTTTATTTGTAATCCTCTACTTAGCTGCTCAAACCCAGAAAATGACATTTTCATTGTATTAGGTCTATGATCCATTCATTTATTTGTTCATTTAACTGATTGCTATGGAACTACCACTATGTATTTCATAGTATTCTAGGTGCAGAGGATAAACTCGTGAATGAAAAAAGGTCAGACTTTTTTATACCTTATGCAGAAAAATAATTTCTCCAGACCAGCTACCAAACTCCTGATTAATTTTACTTGTCCCATATACTCTGGGTTGGCTATCAATTGTCTCATTTTGAGGCTTTATAACTTCAAATCAGTTTATGGGCTACCATGTCCTCACAGAAAAACAGAAAACACATATAATCACTGCCAAATGCAATAAACCTGCTTTATATGAGACTAGTATTCGTTTTTCTAGAAATTTCTATCCTATGGATATTCCCAACTGCAACAAATGTGAAGGATAGAAAAGGAGGAATACCTTCAAAGTCAAATGGCTTACCACTAAACTATTAAATCACCTAAATGGTCAGCATGGCACCATCAAATTTACTCATGATGATTCTTCCCAATTAGAAAACATGTTTACATGTTGGTGAGAGATATACTTAGGAATTAATTGAAATTGATGATAGCACAGTAGTTGGTAAATTTAACGATGCCAACTGGTCATTTAGGTGACTATCTCATTAGTTATATAAGCTGATAAGATCCTTATTTAAAAGGATTATATGCATCATTAATTATGGAACAGAACTGCTCATTTCATGAGGATAGATGAGAAACATATTGAAGAAACTCAGGGATCCATTACACCAAATGTCGACTTTAAGTACATTCACAGAAGTGAGGATTCAAATGTGCTATCACATATGTAATAGCATATATTACACTAGTTATATTGTGTATGGCCAGAGTGATTGCATGATCACTTTAGTGGATGAAAAACAAAGACACTGAAAGATTGAAAGGGTAAGAATTTCCATTCATAACTGATAACTGGAGGACAATTTATATGATTGATGTGCATTACTTCACAATTATCAGTAACTATTTTATTCTTGGTTACATTTAATAACCCCAATGGCAGGCACTTAGAACATAATAAAAATATCTAAAAGTGTATGATGTTGTAAATTTCAGAAAGAACATTCATGTGCATCATATGATTTGTTATAAAACTTCTCAAAGTCTGTAGATGAGGAAGATTTCTGTCAAGTAATTTCAATGATTTGCCCAACTCAAAGATAATATATTACCAAATTAAGATACAGCTTAAATGAACTAAAGCTGCCTGATTTTACGTTTGGAGTTCTGAGTTAATTTTTATAACTGTGTTGACACAGAGTAAGCATTATGTAAGTGCTAGTAATAGCACTAGTAGTAGCCGTGAACATTTTTAGTAGGAGGGGTAGTGTCAATCATAACAGTAGTAGTAGATGTAGGAAACAATGGCACTATTCCACTGCACCATTTTGTCCCATATATATGGTTGAAAATATATCTGCAGTGGAACTACAAATTGAAAGCTATTTTTGCCACATTAAGTTATCTGGTCAACATGATTACATGGTATATACTCCTTTCCAAATGTATATTTATTAATATATATTTTAACCTCTAATTGCTAATACCTTCTTGGATTCAACATTATAATAACTTCTCTATTTCACATGGGAGTATGTAACTTATACATATACCAGTGCTGAATCAAAGATGGTATTATGTTAGGATTTCATGATAGAAGGATCCAAATTTGACATATAATGATCTGTTCGGTGTTCATTAATGCATGTATATGGTAAAATTATAAAAGAAAACTAGCCATCATGAAGAAACATGTATCAACATAAAAGGAATATGAGTAGTGAGCATGCTAAATAAATCAATTTCTTATTAAAATCACCAGTAATTAGAAATAAAGGGTATATCACACTAGATTGGAAGCTTGGTTGAAGTAGTAAGGAACTCAAGTTTTGTATATTTTTTATACTAGCAAATTACTTCCCCATGGCTGCAGATGTTTATTAAACTGAACCACAGAAATTTTCTTCGATCTTTCTCAAAAGAAAAAAGTGTTCAAGGAATCAAATCCACCTTACTGTCACCAAAGGAAATTAAAATTCTCTCAAAAGGTGGCTCATGTCTCCTTTGCTTTGCAGGCTTGCTTCATTCTTCTCCTTACAGATTACTTCTTTCTGCTTCTCCTCACAAATAAAGTGCCCTCCAACAGCTCCTAAGTTTACAACAAGGAGTTTACATATTCTGGGCAATGAACTGGAATTCCTCATTCCAAATTTCAAATTTGTAAAAGAATATTAATAGTCCAAATAGATTCCTGTGTCTATGCTATGCTTGGTACAATAAACTGTAGTTGATAAATGACCATATATTATAAACAGGATGATGTAGTTTGAATTGTGTCCCCCCTAAATGATATGTCCAAGTCCTAATCCCTGGTACCTGTGATTGTGTCCCTATTTGGAAATAGCATCTCTGTAGAAGTAATCAAATTAAAATGAGGTCATACTGGATTAGGCTGTCCTTATACGAATCCAATATGACTGGAGGACTTAGAAAACATTTTGGACAAGAGGCGAAGCTACATAGGGGAAGATGGCATGGGAAAATGAAAGCAGAGACTGGAGTTGTGCTTCCACAAGCACACAAACACCTGGGGCTGCCATAAGGGAAAGAGGCATGGAAGGATTCATCTCTAGATCCTTTCGAGGGAGCTTGGCCCTACCGTCAACTTGATTTCAAATTTCCAAGATCCAGAAATATGAAAGAATAATCATCTTTTGTTTTAAACCACTTCGTTTGTGGTAACTTGTAATGGCAGCCCTTAGAAAGTAATACATAGTAAGTATGGCTTATATCTATTTTGGGTGGAGGCAGTTCTCTTTGAAAGTGGTACATGCATCAAGAGGTGGTTAATATCAGAAGTAGTTAAGTAATTTTGAGACAAATTTCTAAACCTTTCTGAATCTCAACTTCTTTTCTTGTAAGGTGGTGATTATAATACATTGCCCAAAGGAATATTTTAAAAAACAGTCATATGTAATAATATTGAGCCTCATATAATGCCTAACATATGGTAGGTGCTTGCCAAATGGCAATTGTTTTGGATGTGTTGTTTGTTTTCACCGGGAAGAGAACATGTATTGTACATCTTTGTATTCCTCCCTAGGGCTTATCATGGTGTCTTGTATATAGCTGGTTCTTAGCAAATCTTCACTAAACTATTCAAATTACATGCTCTGTCAAGGATGGAGGACAAGGTATCATTTTCTTCATATAAACATCTGAAGGCCAGCATCTGATCTTGACCTTAAAAGCTCATTGTAGCCTTTTAATTCTGCTGGCATATAAAGAATATTTATGACTCAAAGGCAATTTTAATTGAGAAAGGCTCAAGTTCCTGACAAAGGGCAACTTTCTGATGTCTGGCATAGTTTTCATTCCGGATACACATTCTTCCTCAGCAGGATGCAAACAGTGCACACTTCATAGAAAATTGCTTTTTTGTCAAAGATGGTAATAGAAATGAAATGAATTTTGAAAACCCAGATATATGCATACATGGCAGGAGCAATTATGCCTACAATCATAAATATATCAAATGCCTCATTTATTGCTGTGTTATTTCAAAGATTACTTTTTAGATATTCTCTTAGAGCACTCTTTCAACTTCGTCATGTGTCCTAAAAATAGAAGGTATTTACATAAACACTATTCTGAAGGAGGTTTTGCAGTTTGTGTCATTCTTTTTCAGCTGTTTTGAAAAGCAGTTAGGGGAACAGACAAAACTAGAAGGCCATGACTATTTCCATATAATATGTATTTATATAATAATATGCATACAAAGGCTAGCACAGTACATATTCATATATTCAGCAAATACTTATTGAGCATCCACCAATTATATGCCAATATTTTTGCAGTAGAAATTCAACGGTGAATAGCGGATAAAAATCTCTACCCTTCCAGAGTAATATTCTTAATAATATGCCAAAATATATATCATAAATAGGTAAAATATACAGTATTTTGTGTAGTATGAAGTGTTAAAGAGGAAAAACATGAAACAAGGAAGAGGGGATATGAAAAGGGAGTAGATTTTAAGTAGTCTTGCCAGGAAAGCTATCACTGAGAAGTAACAAATTTTGTTTGTGTTTTTTGTTTGTTTGTTTGTTTGCATTCTTTTATTTCAAAATTTTAAAGAACAATCACACATACCATACAGGATTCCCATACATTGCCCCCCCCCACCAACACCTTACATTGTTGTGACTCATTTGTTACAAATGATGAAAGAACATCATCACAATATTACTGCTGTCTATATTCCATAGCTTATATTTGGCGTATTTTTCCCACAAACCATTCTATTATTAATACCATGTGTTAATATTCTATATTTGTTGTAGTTGCTGAGAGAATGTTCTCATATTGTACTGTTAACCACAGTCCATCATTCACCACGGGGTTCATTGTATTATATGTTCCCCTGCCTTGTACAATCCATCCGAAGTGTACACTCAGTGGCTTTCAGCTTCATCACAGAGTTGGAAGGAGCATATTTTAATATTTATATATAGAGAGAAGTTTGTTTTTAAAAAATTTTTTTTCTTCCAATTTTTGAAGTATTTTAGGCAAATCCTCTGAAAAAGTTCAAACAGCATAGACATGTATTATCAAATGTGAAAGTTGCCTTCAGATTATTTATATAGATATGTTTACCATCTCCCTCCATGTTGGCTCACCCTATATATACTGCTCAGCCGCCTCCTTTTTTCATTCATCAATACAGTTTATATAGATTCCCATCAATTTTATTTAACTGGACAAGTGATTGCAATGGAAACTGGAGTAGGCCTTGGGACCAGAGTTTGAAACTTTGAAGTCACTTTGGTTGCACTAAATAAGAAACAAAAGCCCACATATACATCTTTAAAAATCATTTTCAGTTCTTGACAGACTAACACTTTAGTGTAAACCCTTTCATTTATGAAACATGATCATAGCTTGTCTGCTTTCACCAAGTTGCTAAATAATGTAGTTTATTTCGAATGATGGATTATGGGAAGCTTGTTCATACACTAAAATGTGACATTTTAAATCACATCTTTTCAATTCTAAGAAATAAATCAACTTTGAAATCTTTCTGTGGTCTACAGTATAATATCTTGTGTGTATGTGTATGTGTGTTTTAAACAAATAGTCTAATCTTCATTTTTAACATAAGCCTAGATGTTAAAAAGCTTAGCAATTGATGAATATGTACAAATGTTAAAATAGGGACTAATATTTTAGTAAGAAAATAATTTTGATTAATTACCAAAACTATATACATGAATAAATACTTTAATTATAATTTTTACTATCAATTCTAAGCATTTATTGGAATCAAATAATTGTGCCTTAATCAAGTCATTAATGTCACTAAATGGTCATTTGTTTCAATTTTGCTAGGCTTATGTTCTTTGGCAAAAATTCAGACATTAACAGGTTCCCATTAAGATTGAAGTAAACAGGGGCCAGCTCGATAGCCCAGTGGATAGGGCGCCGGCATACCACATGGGAGGCCCTGGGTTCGATTCCCGGGGACCTCTCCGAGCGGGCAGACCGCCTTGAGAATGGCAAGCCGCCATGGGCGGGCCGGAGCTGCCGTGGACAGGGCAAGAAGCTGCCACGGACAGGGCAAGAGCCGCCACGGGCAGGGCAGGTCGCCCGC
>PVKH010011105.1:0-17911 GCA_004027955.1 Chaetophractus vellerosus | reverse complement strand
CCGCCACGGGCAGGGCAGGTCGCCTGCAAATCGAGCACAGCCAGCCACCCGCGAACTGAAAAGCCGGCCGTGATGGAAGCAGAAGCCGCCCACAAGCGGGGAAAGCCGCGCCTGCGCAGTGACCAAGTCTCGGCGCGTCGCCGCAACGGGGGGGAAGGGGAGATATGTAATAAAATAAATAAATCTTTAAAAAAAAAACCAAATAGTTAAGCATGTAGATTTTATTGCAAATACTATCTGTCATCCTTGTCCATAGTATTCTCCACATTTATGAAATTTTATATATTCCATATGATAGATAATAATCTTTTTTTTCTCTTTGAATGAATGTGTCATATTTATACATGATCTAGATTTAAAACTTCAGGCTCATAAATATATGGATATTTATTTGTATATTTAATTAGTATATCTAGGTCAATATTGGTTAAATCTCCAGTTAAATATATTGGTTATATTACATATTTCACCAGTAGTCTAAATGATTTATTTCTCTAGCTCTGAAGTCAAAGAAGCTTTTATTAAATTTCATGGATATAGAAAATTACAAATCAAAGTGACTCAGAAGAGTGTTTTAAATTGTCCATCAAAATAAACATAATATATCCTGAGGTTAATGTACCAAGATTTCATATTTGTATAATATAAATATTTAAAAATATATGGTTTTGCATGGCTTTTTAAAATATTCAAGTATATCAAATACTGATGATATATAAGGAAACTCAAAGATGTTATTGTATTTCCAAATAGTTTATTTTCTTGAGTTCACACATTCAGAAATTTTAAAAAATAATAAATAAATTCTGTCCCTGAAAGGACCAAAAATAATGATTTTGTTTGTAAAATTCAGATGGTGTTTCATGACCTTATTAGTTCTGATGAACAAAAATCCTATTTTGAGGCTATTCTCTCCTTATCTTCTCTCTACACAGTTTTAATACATATGAAAGCATATCATATCGCTTCAAAATTTTTAACTTCTATGCAATGAAATTCTGATACAAATAGCTTTTAAGATAGGGATATAGTTTCATTCCTCAATAACTCCTTAGTAAAAGAAAAACTATTTCTCAACACAATTGTGAAGAAAAGCTTATTTTTCCACAATCTTTTTCTGTGTTCACCTTATAACTCTAGAAACACTGATGAGCTTTATGGATCTAATTCCCTTATGCTATCTCTTTGTGTAAGTCTACTCTTTTGAAGTCTCTACAGCATCAGCATAATCCAAGCATTCCCTCATCCTTTTATCCTCTCTACTCTTATCAATAAAATACTGGAAGTTGCTAAGTTATTGTATGATTCACTGGTGATAAAAACTGTAAGAAATTATAAAAAAGCAGAAAGTGTTGAAGGTACAGAAATATATGAACAAACTAAAGCTTAGGAGATTGAATCGATTATGTAGGAATTTTATATAGCTTAGTCTGTTTGGCTGAAGATGAGGGTGCCTAGGAGATCGAAATATTGACAACAAAGTCCTCTTATTCATGTATTCAGACTCAACTTGCTATGTGATTCTGCAGCCCTTCCTTTAAGAGAAGGAGTCTATTTCTCTGCCTTTTAAACTAAGCCTGACTGTGTGATTTCCTTTGCCCAGTAGAATGTTAGCAAACTTGATGCAAGCTGAAGCTCAAAGAACATTCATTTGTGCTTGCTTTCTCTTGTTGATCTTTGGAATCCAGATTGCTAGCAGAGAAAGCTTGGAATGGCCTACTGGGAGGATAGAGGCCACATGTGGTAGATCCAAGTCATTTCACCTGTGTCACCTCACTCTCCATTGCCACTCTACCCAAATCAGCAAATTTTTCACTATCAGACAATTGATGGAAGCCATACTAGATCATCTGACCCCAACCAATAGCCAAACTTGCAGGACTGCCCAACCAATCCTCAAGACAATGAGAGAAAACAAATGTTTAAAGAGGTAATTTTCAGATAGCAATAAAAAATATACAAATATTTGGGTTGCTTTTAAGTCTTTATTTTTCTTAAGCTTAAGTAACATGTTTAAATATCTTCCATATTTCTTATAATTATAGATTTTGGAGTTGAAAGTTACTTTCAAACTTTTCTCATCAGGAAATATCTCTAATTCAATACCAGTAAATGACTTTTTTCAAGGCTATCAATAGTAACAGTGAAGAAATATACTTTTCCTATAGTAATTTCATCTTCATCATCAAACTTTTCTTATCATGAAATATCTCTAGTTTAATACCAGTAAATGGCTTTATGTTGATTAATGGTGTACTTGTCCCAAATAGATGCTTTGAAGTTGATTCTGAAATGTAAAGCTCATATATATGTGTATATATATTTATCTATGTATCATATATATTTGTATATCTATATAGATATCAAGAGATAGAGCACAGAGTACTTGGAAAAAGTGAGAATAAATGAATAAATGAAGAGAGGGAGAGAAATAAGTCTGTTCAAAGATACTTTTTGTATATTGTTGGTGATGTTTTTTACTAGTTTAGGCAATAGATGTAATGGATTCAGATAAACTTTTCTTAAGGGAGAAAATGGTCTTCTAAAAATGTGCATAAATGATCCTGTAATATTTTCTCCTATATTTCATTTAGTTCCAGGTCGATATCCTAATCATTGGCTTACATTTATATTCATTTTTATTTAATTCAGGGTGCATAGGGATCTCAGAGTGAGGAACTCAATTGTTTAATCTCTTTGGGCTCAGTTATGTCCAGTTGTGAACACATGACTATACTTGATTTTCTATTGTCAACTCAGCTCTATTATATTCTGTGGATAATTATTGTGTTTCTCAGAATTCTCTTTATTTTTCTGGTACCTTTGCCAGTGTGATAGTTTGAAGTTATTTTACGAATTCCAAAAAGAAAAAAGTTATGTCCTTGAACTAATCTATTCCTGTGGATGTGGGGCCTTTTTGATTGGACTATGTCAGTAAGGTGTGACATAGGTTGGGTTTCTGCTGCCCTGCTGGGCCTTATATAAATGGAGACACAGGAAAGGAAGCTCTGCCATGTGACAGAGAGGACTGCAGGTGTTCCTACAGCTGCAGAAAGGCAGAGAGGCACTGAGGCTGAGCGAGGTCCCAGAGTCTGGAATCAGCAGAGCACAGAAGCACAGAAAGAGGGTCCCCAGGGGCTGGGCCCAAGGTGCAGCTCAAGGCTAAGGAGATGAGCCCTGCCATGTGCTTGATTGCCATGTGACAGGATGTCAGGATCACCAGTAGCTGACTTTGGTGAGAAAGCATCTCTGATGGTGCCTTGCTTTGGACATTCCATGGCCTCAGAACTGTAAGCTTTTACCCCAGATAAAATTCCCATTATATAATTCAACCCAATTCTTGTACTTTGCATTGGCAGCTTTTTGGCAAACTAATACAGCATATGATGGATTCGGGCAAAATTTTCAAGGCAGATTAGAAGCAAAACTCATTGCTTTCTGGAAGGGTGTATACCTAGACTTGTAGGTAGAAAAATGATTCATAGTACTGCCCTGGCAAACTTGTGAGAGCCATCTTACAGTTGCTTCAGGATGAACTTTTCAATGGCAAATCCTCTAACCTGCTGCTGCAACAGCTCTGACCTATGTACCCTTTCATATTAATTCTATATTAAACACTTTATAACCAGGATACATAGAGTGGCTTCTGTTTTCCTGTCCAAATCTTGATTGATGCAAATTTTCATATATGATTAAAGATAACGTAACAAAAAACCTAAAATATGGGGAGTTGGCATTTGGCCAGAAAATTGTTATTAGAGGCTGCACAAATGTTACCAATTATGGAGTGGTAAAATATTTGGCAAAATGTTTTCTACAGTAATTTGCACCCTAGAAAATGTTCTTAATGAACTCACAGCATTGGGTGAGAAAAATTGATGCAGAAATTTGAAAGCATGAGCTAGCTGCTACTGGTTGCAGTGATAAGGTACAACAAGAAGGAGGTGAGCACAGAAAAGAACTGGCCATATTAAAGGAGATTACAGAAGGTCTATAGAGCCAAACATTTCAGTGTTTGAAAATGAAGCTGTAACTTACTAACTAAAAGTGGATGACATAGCCTCAGGGTATGTGGGAAAGAATGACTAAGATGGCAGTCCATAGTCTCATGGGACATGGAGTTTAAATTCTCCTCTTCTTGACTCTAGGCTTGGCTGTGTGAATTGATTTGACCAATGAGATGCTGGCAGTTAAAACACTGACAAAGGCTTGTGTTACTTTTATATTTGGGTTGCCTTCTTGTGCATCTGCCTTTACCACGTGAAAATACACTGAGGATAGACACTGCCACTCTACCTAGCTGTCTCACAGCCCTGCATCCCAAAGCAGAGCTGCCCCAGCCAAACAAGCTAACTGACACAATGGACTTGACAGGGGAGTATTTGGATAGGTAGAAATTCTTTGTAAGGAAGAGGACAACAAAGTCAAGATTCACAGACTTAGTCCTGAGCTGACAGTTTCTCATTGAAGGGAAGTACGATAAATTAGAATGCTTTTGTTTTCTAAAGGATCAATGGAGTGTTCCCTCCTGGGAACACAGGCTAAGGCACAACACAAACTTTCAGCAAATGGCTGCTTTATTACTTACACAAGAAAAAGGGTCAGAAAGATCAGGGGAATGCATCCCATCCTGGCAGGCATCCAGGGAGACCAACTGCTGAGGTGAGAGTAGGTGCATGGCAGTTCTGCTCTGTGCTGCCTGTGGGCAGGCTAGTTATGTAACCCAGGGGAGGAGGCCCTGCTCCTAAGGGTTTCTGACCTGATAAGCAACTGGAACTGCTTGTTTGTGATTTCCAGTTTAAGTTAGGGTCAAGCCTCCCCACTCAACCTAAGATATCCCTGGGGCTATATAATGGAAATATATTAAAATATCTGCACACAATAGAAAAGGAAGAGGTATAAAGCAGGGCTTAGAGAAGGTCATTTTGTGTGCCCATGACTTCCTCAGCTGGAGTGAATTTACCAGGGTTTTTGTAAAATCATATTTACTCACATATACCATAATGTATTTCTATTAGAAGTAGAAGTCAAATAATTTTAGGTGGTTTACAGATGCAACCACCAATATGATATAGATATGAAATATTCCATTATCCTTGTACTCATTTGTAGTCAATTTCCATTCCCAACCCCAGCCCTAGGCAACCACTAACCTACTTTCTATGTCTATAAATTCACCTTTTAAAAAAATAAATAAGATACAAATAGAACCATACATTCTGTAGCCTTTGGGGTCTGGCTTATTTCACTTAGCATAAAGATTTTGAGGTTCATCATGTTGTAACATGTATCAATACTTTGTTCTTTTTATTGCAGAATGATTCTATTGTATTGATATGCCATGTTTTGCTTTCCATTTCTAAGTTCATTAATTTTATTATAATTATAATTATTATGAATAATGCTGCAATGAGTATTTGTGTAAAAGACTTTGTGTAGACATATGCTTTCATTTCTCAAAGATATTTAAGAATGGAATTAAGTTAATGCTTAACTTTTTAAATAATTTGACAGAAGCTTTCCAAAGTGGCTGTACCATTTCACATTTTGACCAGGAATGTATGAGTATTAAACTGTCAATTTTCTCTACATTGTTGCCAATACATGGTATCATCAGGCTTTTTGATACATATTATCATAGCTCGTATGTAGTGCTATCTATTTGTGGTTTTAATTTGTATTTCACTAATGATTAATGACTTTGAATATCTTCTGATATGCTTATTTGCCAATTGTATATCTTCTGGGATGAAATGTTCAATCAAGTCTTATGCCCACTTTAATAATTGGGTTGTGTGCCCTCTTTTTATTGAGTTGTTAGTGTTCTTTGTACATTCTGTATACAAGTCCATTATCAGATGTAGTATTTCCAAGTATTTTCTCCCAGTTTGTGGCTTATGTTTCAATTGCATCATGGTATACATCGAAGAGCAAAAAACAAGTCCAAGCTATCATTTTTCATTTTTCCCTTTTATGAAATAGGCTTTTAGTACCATATTTAAGAAATCTTTGCTAAACTCAAGGTCACCTTTTCTTCTACGTTTGCTATTAGAAGTGATATAGCTTAAGCTCTTACAATTTTATCTTGGGTAAATTTTGAGTTAATATTTATTTTTCTAAGTTATTTTTGGTTTTAATTTATTTCTTTTTTAATTCAAATTTTATTTCAAATTCAAAAAATAAAATAACAGACAAAAAGCAGCTTAACAAGTTATGGAAGTAATACTCCAAAAAAGTTTTGTCCAGGCACTTTTATCTCATCTAATCCTAAAAACAAACTCAGTTGTTCCTGTAGTATTCATGGAGTTACACAGATGAATATAGATTGGTTAAATGGTATAATCAATGCAAAGTTCAGGAGTTTTTCATGACTAAATGCTTAGCAATTTCTTGTTTGCAATTTAATCCATTTCCATAGTCCTTAATTGGTTGATTTGGACAATTTTGTCTATTTTTATCGTTGTTTTGAGGGAAGAGGACACTCTGACCTTTTCACTCCCTACAATCTCTGGAAATCCCCATGGTCTGATAGAGGGTGAGAACAACTGGGGCTGAACATCAGTGGGCATTTGATAAACTTAGCCTCAAACTGGGAAGCAGACAGCATCTGTGGGATCCCTCAAGTAGTTAGGAACAGCATACTCTTTGCTCTCATAACCTCAGGGGAAAAGGCTGCCTGGTACCGAAAAGAAGCTGATCCTACTCCCAGGAGTTGGAGCCAGGCAATGTACCTGCCTCTCTTTAAAGCAACCATAGGAATTTGAGCATAGCAAGTATGTCTGTCTGACCCTAGAGAGGACAGTGACATTCTTACATTCCAGGTTGTAGGGAAAACTTCACTGCCATTTGAAATTAGAATCCCTAAATATTGAAGTGACATTTTGTTGAAATATATTGTATTTATAAATTTAAAGTGATTTATTGGAATAAATGTGATATATATATATATATCACATTTTATAGATATATAAAGGCATAGCATTTATCCATTATGGAGTTTGTCAGCAAGAGAGATGACATCCTTTAGATATACATAAAAATGTAAATCTAGGCTTCAGGATAAAAAAGCCTGGATTTTTTAGGAAAAAGTAATATAATTAATTTGTTTGGTTTGTAGACCATGGAAAAAAATCCTGACTCACAAGACTAAGAAATTGTGTTTGTAATGGCTCATGTTTTTACTCTTCAATTAAACTGATAAAGCAGCTCAAAAGAAGAAGAATAAGACAATTCGGTTTCAAAGTTGGGTTGCTAATACTATCCAAGAACTACTTACATTTTAAGACAAAAATGAAAATTCAGGCACAAAGCCACAAAATTTATAACCTCTAAAACATTCTAAAATACAGTCTTATCTTATTATGATATTCTGTGCATTTATTTGCCATTGCGCAAGTGACTATTAGACTGTGACCAGCGCATGCACCCAGCAGATGCGCTGGAATTGTGCTTGGCATTCAATTGAGCATGGCGCTCAGCTTCTGTAGATGGATATTGCTTCTACATTTTTACATGAGCAGATATCTGCTGTCCTGAATTTTAATAAGCCCTAGTGCAGAGCTACAATCCTCCCTAATCAATGGAATGTTGATAAAACTCAAAAAATATGCACAGGAGTACAGGGAGTGCAATGTTCAGAGGTTGTTCACAAAATGAGGGAGCTTATCAGTACATGGAAAGGCCTGGTGGTCCACAGGGTGAGAAAATTGATACACAGCCAATAGGTAAATGTAAATATTTTAATAGTCCTATATATTTTTAAATGTAGTTATTATTAATTAATTGCCAAAACCCTGAAGATTTCCCCCCCAAATCTAGTATTTGTTATAGTGGCATTTGAAAAGCACTGATTTATTCACCCCTTCTCCCCAAGATATAATAGGTGAAGAGAAATGAGACCCACTGAGACAACCACTCAGACATTTCCATCAAAAAAACCAGAGGATTTTCTCAGAGTAAGACAGAACCCTTTTTCTTCTTTTCTTCCTTGCTGGTGCCTCCATATATTTTGACTTCTGCCTTTAACTTTGTAAAATACAACAACTAATACGGGGTATTTACTTTACACACTTCTGTATTGTTTAGGTGCTCTGTCCACTACTATAGCCACCATCTACATGTGGTTGTTCAACTTTTAATAATTAAAATTAAATAGGATTTAAAAATCAGTTCCTAAGTCATACTAGTCACATTTCGAGTGCATAATAGACAAATGAGTCTCATGGCTACTGTGCAAATATTAAACACTTCTATCATTGCAGAAAGTTTATTGGACTACATTTATTTACAGCTTTACCAAGAGTATATAAGACTTTCATAATTAATTAGTAATAAGGAAATATGTATTTTTCAAGCTATAAAAACTGCTCTTCCCCTTGTGGTTATACTCACTGTAAGGCACTTATGGACATGAACAGAATTTCCTTACTGGCCACTTTGATCCTTTATTTTTGCCCTGGAAGATATCTTTTAAGATATACATACTAAACTACCATTTAGCATTTAACTAGTATTTATTAAGTTATTATTATGCCAGACTCCATGTTAGGCACTGGGGATGTAATGATTAAGACATTCACAACCCCTCTCCTCATGGAACTTATAGTCTAGGAGAGGAAAAGAGACATATGATCATCATACAAATTATAAGAAAAGTAGTATCTCATGAGTATGGAGAGTGGGGAGGGTTGCTAACTTATTTGGGAAGTGTTGGTGCGGTTTACCTTGAGGGACTTGCTTTTACTTCAAACTTTGAAAATTGAGGAAGAAATGAATTTACACAAGGAAAGTTGTGTATGCTGGGCACTGAAGACAGGAGGCAGTGTTGGGGCACTGGAAGGGTGCCCTTGGGAGAATGAATGTCTTATGTGATGGTTCTCAGACAGGAAAGACTGAAAAGCAGCTACTACTGGGATGGCCAGTCTGGCTGTTTGTAGGAACAGCTGTAGAAGAGGCAGGGGATGAACATGCAAGCTTTGGTCTCTGCAGTGAGAGTTGGATTTTGTTTTAGAAGTGATGACAAACTATTGAATACTTCACAGCGTTAGAGTTGATGATCAGCTTTGCAAAACTATTCTGTTAGGAAATGGTAAATATTACTAGGAAACATTAAAAATGGTCCATTATCTTACAGGTGTGTTCTCTGTCATTTTGTGTTCAGACCATCAGAGGTAAAAACTTTTATCTAGCTTCCTGCATTTATTCTCAAAATTGATTTACCTGGGCTCCCTTTCCTCTCCTTCCTTCCTCCTTCTACCTTCCTAATTCCTATTCTTTATTCATTCTAGTCCATAATGCCAAAGGACATTTTGGTAGCTACTGACAAACAGAAGGCCTTTAGCACAGCCATAAGAGTATCTCCTATTCTCAGGTGGGAGTGAACTCCTGTCAATGGCCTCTATTGACAGAAATGCTTCCTTTTCCTCTTCTTCAAGGTGATCTCTCATCTTTCAAATTTTCTTCCATTTTCTACTCCAGAAGTTCCAGTATTTTACATTGGTCTTAGTTTGCCTGAGTTGCTACCACAAATACCACACAATTGGTATAAAAAAAAAGTGGGGGGAGGGGGAGTTTATTGGCTCATGGTTTTGAAGCTAGCAGAAATCCACAATCTAGATATCGGCAAGGCTCAGTTTCTCCCCGAACACTGTAGCCTTCTCGTGCTGGCAGGAATCCTTGCATTCCTTTGCTTTCTCATCACATTGTAATGTCCTCTCCTTTCTCTTTTGAATCCTGCTGACGTCTGGCTTCTCTCTGTGGCATTCTCTGTCCCTGGTCTCTGGTGTCTTCTCTTTATAAGATTTCCAGTAATCTGGATTAAGGCCCACCCTGCTTCAGTTGGTCACACCTTAACTAAAAATTAACATCTTCAAGAGGTCCTATTTATAATGGGTTCAAACCCACAGAAATGTGGATTAAGATTAATAATATAACTAAATTGGGGTGCATAATTCAATTTACCAAACCTACCACAAATATCTTTTCATATAATTTCATATCTTTATAAAAAAAATGTGGGTCTTACCTTACTGGATACAAAAAAAATTATCTTGCCCAAGGAAGCTTACTAAGGTGTTCAGAGAATGACATGTTTCTGTCCCATACCTGCTTTCATGTGTTTTCAGAAATTACATTTCCTTTATGCAACAATGCTGGCAGCAAAATATGTGGGAAGTGTGTGCCCTGGAAATTATTAACTTAGATTTTGGCTTGAGACTCAATTGAGAACTTCTTGTACCCACCTGGGCTTAGACATTCCATTCAGCAAACAAAAAAGAATTTGAGGATTATTGCAAATTTCCCAGCAGGTTTTGCTCATGAAGCACCAGATCCAATGTCCTGTAAAAGTATAAAGCTTTCTATTTGTAATTTGTGTTTATATATTTTCATTTAAATTACACATATCAAGAAATCTTTGTATTAAAAAAAGGTGATCATTTCAGGGATAGTTATATTACATTATTACTTTTTTGGGTTTTTTGTTGTTGTTGTTGTTTGTTTATATTTTATCTCTTGCCTTATTTTCTTCTGGATACAGCCAGCTGTTGAGTCAGCAGTGTGTAGGCAACTCAAGTAGGACATGATTACTGAGATTCCTTTTATGTTCCCTCCAGGGCAACCACCTGCTTTGTGACTGAGAAAATGACTCATGTGGCAGTCTGACAAATACCTGGTTGCACAGCAGAGCTGTCTGTGAGTCTCCCTTGTAGCTCTGTTTTAAAGGAGGGTAAAAATGAAGATTAAAAATTCATTGAAATATCCCTGTAGAGCTTAGCTAAAATGCAAAGAAAGACCTTCATTTCATAAATAAAACATTAGCAGAATCAGTACAGGGCAAGGGGCCTCTTTTATGATTATTATACCTAAATGATGCAGGAAAACAAGACAAGATAAAAATACATGTCAAAGCAAAAATCTCAATCCCTAATGTATTCTGTGACCTGTCAGTCAAACTACTCCAGTCTTAGGTTTTTTTGTGTTTACCCCTTGAACCAGAATGGTCTCTGTTAAATCTGTGCCAAAAATTCCAGGATAGTTGGCACATGATGCATAATTTAACTTGAAACAAATGCTCCCTCTCTTCTGCACTGGAAGCTAGTAGTACTGGTTTCTCTGCCATCTGGTAATGATATTGGGAATTGTTCCATTTATCTATTTCTGTGTAACTTACTGCCCCCGAGACTTTGAAGCTCAAGACAACTCTTTTACATTATTCACGGTTTGGCAGGTAGGGAATTAATGAAGATACCGCGGGTGGCTTATTTCTGGTCCTTGGTGATATCAGCTGGGCAGCTGGGTATGGAGAATCCAATTCTAAAATGGCTTCCTCATTCAACCATTGGTGTGTGGATTTTTGTCGGTCTCTTTCTGTCCACATGGGGTCTTAACCTTAGGGTTCGTCCGTTTGTCTCAGGCTTCTCACCATATAGCAGTCTTAGGGTAGTTGGATTTCTTACATGGTGGTTTGCTTTTCCTGGAGCAAGTGTTCCAAGAAGCTTACGTGGAAATGCAATGCAGCCTAGGAAGTTCTAGGAATTCACTTTCAAAGTATTCTGTTGCTCAGTTAAGTTACTAGTACTAGCCCACATTCAAGGCAGAGAGGAATAGACTCCATCTGTGGGTGGGGGAATCGTATACACATACATAAAGGGAAGGAATTGATGATGGCCATATTGAAGGACAAGCTATCTCAGAAAGGTTTTAAGCTATGTTTCAGTCAGATTTTCCCTTACATGTTTTTTTCTCTGTGGTTTATGGGCCTGCAATTATTCCCGACTTTATTTATTTTTTAATCTCTTGGCTGTATGTTTTAAGATAATTTTAAAGTTTTAGACAACAGTGTTGTCACAAGCTGTTTGTAATCACAAATTAATTACCATGGTGTGTTCTCCAGTAAACTTTCCTGAATAGAGCCTCTACTTACTCAACAATGATTTATTGCATTATCTACCAAGTAACAGATACTTTTTTAGACACTGGAAAGAATACAACAAAAAACCAAAGTCCTTTTCTCTCAGAAGTTTGATACCAGCGTAGACAATAAACAAACACAAATGTATAATACATCAGGAGATGATAAGTGCTATGAAGAAAAACAAAGCAATACTTTAGTACAGGGGTTCCTAACCAGGGGTCCATGAGCTTGTTATTCTTGTGGGGACGTGTTGGTGCGGGTGTGAGATATTAATTAAATAATACACAATATAGTGTGGACTTAGTAAGGGGTCAGTGGTTTTCACCTGACTGGCAAAGGGGTCCAAGGAACAGAAAAGTTTAAGAACCCCTGCTTTAGGAAGTCTAGGAAATCCATGTTGTACTCCACACGTCTTCAGGGGCAAGGTATCAACTCTCTTCAGGCTATTATCACTTGAACTCATTTTGTTCAGTAGGTTACTAAGCCGGACTGCAGTCAATGTAATAAGATCATATCCCTTTAAAAAACCGCTTAATTTTTGAAATCACACAGGCATATATAAAAATTTTATGACTGTTTCTTTCCAGGAAAACTCATTATATACCTTTTTCTTTTTATTGGTATACAATTTAAGAAGATCACATATACCTTGAAACTCTTCCTGAGTTTTCAGGCCCAGGTAAGAATAAAGTGAGCTCTAGTTCAGTTTCTTTTACATCAGTATTGTAAAAGGCATCCTTAATTAGCCAACATATATGTTGTTTTTACCAGATCCCAACAGTCCACCAATGGAATCAAAAGAAATGCCCATTTGCTTGGTATCATTATGCACTTTGCTTTGGAAGATTGCATTAAGTTTCTAGCTCCTAAAGGAGATAATATTACAGGTTGTAGAATGAGTTTTTACCTATTTGCTTCACGTAGACTTAAGAGCACATAAAATGTCAATAATGCAGTTTTCTTTGGTTGAAAGTTGTTTCTTAAATATGAACTCATTCTTTATTCCTTTGTGTTTATATATATATATATATATATGCATTTTTTCCATAATTGGCTCTTTTCATAATATCTGTAATACTGTGTATATGAAGTTTTTCATAGTTCCTGTATTTAGCTTGGGCTTTTCTGAAGTAAAATTTTTCCTAACTCATTTTGTTGTAGAAAAAATTTAAAATGATTATCAATTAATGGGATAGTATTTTTAGCTATAATTGGAAATAAGCAAAATGATAATTTATAGACAGACCTCTAAAATATTCAAAATAAATACTTTATTAATATAAATATATTTTAAGTACTCTACATGTGAGTTTTGATTAAAAAGAATCTGCTTGGAGGGAATTTGTCTCATAAGAAAAGCATTATTCTAAAGTTCAAGAGTTACCCTCTTGATGCTACTATTATGAAAATATGGATGTCCATAAATAAAATGTTCCTTATTTTTATCATAATCTTGAAAACTTTGAGAAAACAGCATAATGGATAATGATTTACTTCCACCATTTTGTGTGCCCTATAGCCTGAAGTCACCTCCTTTCAGTGGCACATGGTAATTATATATTTCTAAGATGAAATACTAATGAACTTTACCTGGAAGTTTGTAGAAATTAACGCTGCTTAAACATATATATTTGCATATTAAGACAAAATACAATGAAAAATAACTGTTAGAATGTTTCATAGTGTGTGAAGGTCTTCAAAGATGAAGCGCTGATGTTTAAAATGGGAGCATAACTACAGTACATATTACATGGAATTGACCGTGGTACTATTAAAGTTCTCTATTAAGCAATTATACAATTGAAAGGAATTTATTCTGTTATTCATGTAGGTTCACAAAGCCTTTGGTGTGTGTGGGGGCATTTAATGAGAAGATCTTATGGTAATCTTGAACTGTGTATTGCCTAATTTATTTTGTAATAGTAGGTTTAGTAGTTATGAGTGACTGAAAGAAATAATTTAAAGTGCGATTATACATAACTGTCATAACCCAGAGGGATGCCAAATAGTGCCCTTAAAATAGATCAGTTAATTTGGAATTATGTACTCTGATAACAAGACATAGCTTCTGATATTCAGGGGGCTTTCACAAGATTTTATTGCTAATATTAGCAATGATGGTGGGGTAATAATAATAACAACAACAACAACAACAATAAAATTACATCTATATTAACAATAACGATGGTCTTGCAGAAAATTCTATACTATAGACATTGATGTTAAATACTCAGCTTAGTCTTCAAATCATATATATAGGTAGTCACATTATCACATCACCAACTACTTCATATGCTCTGTTAGATTTTGTAGGGGTTTTTTCATTGTTATTGTTGATGAATTGCACTAATTTCTAATTTAGGTAATCTGCCTATAATATCTAAGTTTCTTTGAACTAATTTTGAAGTGCATTTTCATGAGCTACTATTATTTTTCTGAAGAAACTGTAATAAAAAATGAATATTCAAGCAAAAGTTCATGTTTTTTAATAATGTATTTTGGAATTAGCAAAAAACATAGACAGGAAAAGCATTGCCTATTTGGAAGTCATCCCTTTTACTCTTGAGTTGTGCCTATAATTCATTACAACATCCAATATTTATCTTCTGTTATACTTTGATTTATGGACTTCATTAATGTTTTACTGTTATTATATTGACTGAAATAATATAAATTGTAGAATTATGCAATGTAGCTATAGAGAAGTATACAAGGGGTCAAATAATACAATGCTTGTATTTATTTATTTATTTAACTTATCTGGCAAAAATAGTATGTTTTCCTTCAAGTGATAGTTTAAACAAAATTTAACAAAGTTTACAGACTGAAATTTTTGAATAATGAAATGTAATTTACTAAATATGAGAAAATGCTTACATTGTTCACTTTTTGCCTAAAAAGTTCTGCCTATCCCATTCACAAAACCTCTTTGAATCAGTGTGACAAAATTTTTGCATGACTCTCACATAGTTATACAATATTCCAATGAACAGAATTCTGTACTTTTCATCAAATGTTAGTGCTTATATAACATTCCTTATAAATTTGAGTCAGAAGGTAAGAAAAGTGCTATGAAAGTCATTCTTCATATGGTGTTTTATATTGCACTATTTTTTTTTCCCCAGGAAAAAAGAAAACATGAAAGTGCTTCCTTGTTCACATGGTTTCATCAAGAAAAATTATGCAATTTACATTCAGAAATTAGATGTGAAAATCACATAATTATTAGTACATCTGACTCACTGAAAGAACATTATTTATTCTGTTCTCCTATAATTTCTGGGGTTATTTATAAAAATACTGAAAAAGAACAACCAGAATACAAATAATGCCTGGTTCATAAGGCTGAGGAAAACTGGAAATAAAAACAAACTCTGTGTCATTGCGAGGTGTTTTTATCTACATTTATATCAATCCACTCTATGTCAAAATATAATTCCCTTATTTGCCATAAATTTCCAACCTTATTAGATAATAATGTTATGGTGTTCCTCACAGCAATTTTTAATGGGATGTCAGTATACAATGACATCTGAAGACAGAAAGGATAAGGACATTCAGCAAGCATGTAGTTATAAGGATATGAATGAAAATATCTATGTCTTTCAATATGTCTAGCAAATATTGCTCTTATATTTACAACTGAGACTGTCACCTTTTAGCCTTATTAGCTATGCCCATAAAAATTTCCCAGTAAAGTTTAAATGACTAGGCTTGAAATCCTCCATTCCATTGGATAAAATGCCAACTTGCTGCAGTGGTACAAATACAGACTGTCAAATAATTCAAAAGGTTAAGCATACTCAACAGAAAATAGTCATGCTCACTGACTGGGAAACAAGAAAAAATTAAAAATATAGAAGAGGGAACGTAAAAGAACCAAATGAAATGCTTTTTTATTAAATCCAAATGTATACATGAGAAGTTCACAAAATCCTGCAAAATGCCAATCTAATATCAAAGCAGTACTAGGTTGGCAGGGGTTGCTTGGTTCTGTGATCAAATACACTTTTGGAATGATGAATACTCTATAGCCTACATTTATAGAATAATGTAGCACAGTGAAGGTTCTGTGAAGTACTGAACAAGAGAAATTTGTTTAACTTTTAATCCCAAATCCTGCAAAAGACATCTGACTTTGGAACCTTGTTTGATCTTTTTTGCTTAACATGTTTCTGACATAAAATACATTTTGTGAAAAAATAGTATAGCACAATGCAAATCCCAAATCATTTTGCACAGCTAAAATTCACAAGGGAAAGTGTAAAAAGATGCATCAGTATCTAGGAATTCAGATGTCTTTTAAAACATTAAATTGAACTGTAAAACTAAGTGAATTGAAAAGCCTTTTCAAATTAATTTGTGTACATATAAACGAATCAGGTGGCATTGAAACATAGTAATAATTCACTTTTCTTTCATTTTCAACAATGCAATTTTATTTTGTATTATCTGAGACCACCATATTTACCACAATAAAATAAGTAAACATACTATGATGTACTGGAAGCCTTTTGGTTTGCAAAGCACCTAGAGAATTGGCCTCTCATTCACAGTGGATCTTATTTTTTATCTGACTTACTGCTAGTTTGTACTTCAAAGGTAGCATAAATAATAAAAGAGCCTTCAGCTTAAAATATTGAGTTTTATTTTGATTTAACATCTCTACCATTACCTCAGAATAATTGCAGAAAGCACACTAGAGTTTTGTTTTGTCTTAGTTGCCTTGATCCCAGACACACAAAACATGCATGAACAAGAAGAAAGACAGAGGTACTTATGTATGCAGCAGAACAGCAGCCCATTGAATGGAGGAACTAGCCTCTGGGGAATAATTTTATGCCTTCTGCTACAGCTCTATGGAGCCACTTCAGAACATAATATATATGCTTTTGAAGTCAATGATCCTTAAGGGTTCAAAGCAAGGAAGAATTTGGCTCTTGATAGAGCATATGCATTGTATAGGATAGACTTGAAATCTAAGGCTCACTGAGTGCACACACACATCCACACACATACAAGATGAAAAGAAAGAGGGAGTAAATCACAGAGGAGTGCTTATAACTATTAGGGCCAAAAATATTGATTTGACATCCATGAAACAAAATTAGAAGTTTACCCATCGTTTGTATTGGGGGTGAGGGTTCAGAGATATATTTATTTATTCATCTTTACTTAAAAAGTAGAGAAAAAATAGGAGGAAAATAAAAGAGAAATGATAAGATTGCCTAAATGGGGTATGACCACAGAATATAGGGCCAAGCATAACAAGGGAAATATTACTAGTTTTTCTGAAATTCAGTTTCAGAGCATTCAACCTGGGACCAATTTAGGAGCATGAACCAAAGTTCTAGAAAGGATTTGATAGAGTAAAGTTGTTCTTAGCTTTAACTCAAACTTAAAACAAGTCATTCATCACATGAATAGATAGCCATTTTTACATACATACATACATACGTATATACATACATTTAGCTTCTTTGGTAGGATTTCTGTTGGTTACATTAAATTCAGAAAACAAGGGAAAATTTGGTTTCTTTATGCATGATGCATTCAGTTCAACAGTATAAATGATCAATTCATAATAACTGCAATGATTAATTCTGTTGGTATTTATTTACATGCTTTTGGTATAGATGAGCAATTGAGAGCAATGGATAGACAAAGGACAGATTCTTATCTCATTTGTAGAACAACTAGAAATTAAGACAAACATGAAAGGATTCTTAAATCAAGGTGCTGAATGTTAAAGGAACTTAACTGGGGGCCGACTGGATAGCCCAGTGGATAGGGCGTCGGCATACCACATGGGAGGCCCGGGTTCGGTTCCCGGGGACCTCTCCTAGCGGGCAGACCGCCTTGAGAATGGCAAGCCGCCGTGGGCGGGCCAGAGCCGCCGTGGGCAGGGCAAAAAAGCTGCCACGGACAGGGCAAAGCCGCCACGGGCAGGGCAGGTCGCCCGCGAATGGAGCGCAGCCAGCCACCCGCAAACTGAAA
>PVKH010011104.1:0-17907 GCA_004027955.1 Chaetophractus vellerosus | reverse complement strand
AGCTGAGATTAGAGTTTAGGACATCCAACTTCACCATCCAGTGCTTGGTATTTTCTCTCCTGGTGCACATATCATTTGTGACCTGTTGACAGAGACTGAGTTATGCCAACTAACTAGTCCAACTAGTCCACTGTGTTAATTAGAGAAGTTTTCATAGCATTATCCCTCCCTATCTTTTTAATGGAATTTAGAATGTGTTCCAGATAATGAAACAGAGGTTCTAAGAAATTCATGCAATTCTTATTTCAAAGAAAAGATAGATTTCTCTTGATGAAGCCTGGCTGCAGCAAATTTAGACAAGAACTGAAAGCAAAACAGCCTACTCAAGGTTAGACAGTGACTCGAGTCATTCCGTGCACTTAAACAATATTTAGGATGACCCTATGTAAACTCACATTATCACTTAAAAGCCAGTATAAAAATACTACCCATCTGCTGTGCTAGTCCCGCTGTTGCTTGCCACATTTCTCTGACAAGCTGTTACCTCAGTATATAGAGAGAGTATACATTTTGGAATCTGGAGTTTGAATTTAAAAAAAAAATGGTATCTGGTACATATGGACTAGATTCTGTTCTTCCAAATGTAGATTTGTAACCTCATTTATTCTTAAAGATGATGTGTTAAATTAGGTGTTTTTTTTTTTTTGCTATTTCCTCTTTTTTGACTATGAAGATGGAAGCTCTTATAATTTTATGACTGTGACACGCACAATGTACAATAGGAAATCATTTATTTCACACCCGCCATGCGATGTGCAGAGTGGGAGTTGGAGGTGTTTATAGCAAAAGCTGTAACTAAGTTCTCAGCCATCCTCTGTAGTGTGGCTTCTCCATGAACTATATAACTTTTCGGGTACCAAAGGTTTGAAGATGACTTAGCAGTATGTATAATAGCTTCCAAACAAGTAATTTTCCGTGATAAAGGAGTCTAAATCCAGAATGCACTTGTCTAGATGCTAAAACAAAGAGGCACTGAAACAGCCAAGTTGTAATCTGCCCTCTTAGTCGGTAGGTAAGCATAAGAGGTAAAACTGAAGTTAGATCTTAAGGCCTTATATTTCTTTCTCAGATGCATGAATCTATGCATAAAGTCTTTAGCTAGTGTTTTAGTTTGCAAACAAGCTGCTGAAAGCAATATACCACAAATGGGTTGGCTTTTAAAATGGGGATTTATTGGCTTGCAAGTTTGCAGTTCTGAGGCCATGAAAATGTCCAAATCAAGACTTCATTGGGCAATGCTTTCTCCCCATAGACTGGCGGCTGGTGATGCTGGACTCCTCTCTCATATGGCAAGGCACATGGCACCGTCTGCACTCTGCCATCTCTTCCAGGTTTCATTGCTGTCAGCTTCTGGCATCCTCTCGGCTTTCTCTTTTTGGCTACTGTGGGTTTCATTCTGTCTCTGTGGCTCCCTCTTTCATATTCATCCCATTTATAAAGAATTCCAGTAAATGAATTAATACTCACACTGGGCCACCCTACTGAAGTAATTTAATTAAAAGGAAAGTTCCATCTACAATAGGTTCACATCCACAGGAATAGATGAGCTCTAAGTCATCATCTTTTCTGGAGTCCATAAAAGCCTCAAAACTTCCACTGCTTAGAATTACAACTTTGTATAAATGTGAAAGATCCCAGAAAGATTTGCTGTATTTATGTTCGACAATTACTTCCTATTTTTTGCCAATTTCCTGAGAACTAGCAAAAAGTAAAAAGTACCAGGAGTCGTGGTACCTGATCTGCCTAGATATTTATTAATACTTCTAAAATTTTTCTGAAAATTCTTATCGATGAATGTAACAATACATTATTCAAAAATTCTTAAATTTCATCCATTGTTTCATTCCACAAACACTTATTGGATGATTATTATTTGTAAGACTGTGGGCTGGGAGCTCTGTCAAATGCATAAATGAGTTGAACAGAATCTTAAAGTGGTATATAGACTAGTAGAGAGGAGCATGTGAAAGTGTATTTTAGGAAAACTGAGACAGGAATAGGAGCCTTTTGATATTGGTCAGAAACACTGGGATCATGATACAATCGAGACCATTTCAAATGTCATCTCAGCCCTGAGGCTGGTGGTAGAGAATTCTACCTACACAGAGCATGCAGCATTTAAAATCAGATTATTGACATTGAAAGACATGCCTAAATCTTCTAGCCAAAGTTCCTTTTCTCTAGCTGGGAAAAGCAGGAGCCTATGAGAGGAAGGGATTTGACAAAGGTCACATTGGTGTTTAACAGTATTTAATAACAAAACCAGGATTAGAACCTAGGTTTTTCATCACTCAACCCAATAGTCTTCCTACCCTTTTAGTTTTTTATCTGTGTCCACTGTTAGCCAAGGCTACTTCAGGCCAGCATTTGGGATTTAAACCAATTTCAGATGAGGGCATTTTTGAGGCAGGGATCTCATGTTGAACTAAACTCACTCCATGTTGGCACATGCATTACTTCCTCTTCCCCTTTATAATTTTGATATTGGATTTAACATATGCGGTTGGTGCTAAAGCTTTGACCACAAGCATAATTGAAGATTATACTTATTTTTGGATACAGCCTTCTGTGCATCCAAACTGGATAGTTGGTGGGTAGGGGGAACGAAATGGAGTCAAGGAATTCCAACCTGTCACATTTCATCACCACAGTCCCTTTATTTTGGTTGGGAACATGATTAATGCCATCCCCAAGTGGTCCATAATTTTCTTTCACTGCCTTTTCAACCCTGGCCCTAATTGCTACATCCTGACGGTTAAATATTTCTAACCTAATGGACCAATTTCAGTACCCCCCCTACATATTCCACGTAAGTTGTCTTTTCTCCACATATTTGTTCATGCCGTTTAGTTCTTCGTGGATTGCTCTATTCACTTCTTAAAATCCTTCCATTTTTTTGTCTCAGATGAAGTGCCACCCAGCCTAAAATGGCTCTGCCACTTTTGTGGCATTTATTAAAAGCCTACCTAGGATTATAGTTATTATATTGATACTAGATATTGAAAGCTTGAGAGGAGAAATAGTTTGTATTTATATTTACTATCCTCATAGGACCTAGCATTGCCTCTTTCACTCAAATATATGAGAAGTAAATTATTTGGGCATAATACTCTATACCTAAAATTTTCACACAACTCCCTTTGCAATCAATGCAAAAACTGTAAAAGTTGACATCTAAATATCCTGACAGAGTTGTCAGCAATTCCTTCAGTTTATCACATTTCAATATTTATCTTCTTGAAATTGAGCAAAATCGGCCATTTTCTCTAAGAAAAGCACAAATCCAGTTGACTAATGTCTTCCCTTCCCTCTCCTCCCACTACAGCAGTGGAAAGAATTATACCTTGACATCATAATAGGAGGAAAAAATGTGTTAGTGTTGCATCTGCCTCATTGTCCCCACATGCTGAAAAGAATGAATCTTAAGAAATCTGTCCTAGATCATTTTTCAAACCTGACTGGTACTGAAATGGAAGGGATCAGGGCAGCTCTATCACTGTTAAATCACACAACTTCTCCATTAGAATTGCCCAGTTAGACAATGCAAGTAAAGTGATATGCTCTGAATCTAGAACTTTCATGGCATCTCAATGAAGGTTTGTCAACAAGGTTGTTGAGGCGCTATGCAACCCTAGTATCATAAGGAGGAAGAGTAGTGGTGATTGTATCATTAGTTATTGTTAATTAATAAGTCAGATGCCCTTAGCCTTGTCCTTTTAGGTGATAACCAACACTATAGAACCTCAGTGACTAATGGAATTCCAACTTCCTTGAGACATGCCTTATACTTCCCAGCCTTGGAGCTTATGCAGTCTTTAGTCTACTTAGAGAAAACTTGTTTGTCATTTTGGATTTTTATGTTCAGAATACCACAGTGCCTCACATAAAGTTGTCACTCAGTGTACAGTTTGACTGCATGAATGACCTCAAAGCACTTTGAAAATCACTGGGAGAGAGTGTGGTCTACAGTGTGAACTGTGGTTCATGCTTAGTGGCAAAGCCCCAAAATGTGTATATCTATTGCAGGTGATGTGTCACACTGATGAAGTATGTATATGTGAGAGGTTTGGGAAGTGGGGCATATGGGTACCCCTAAAATTTTTGTGTAACATTTATGTAATTGATGCATCCTAAAACAAAATATTAAGTAATTAAAATTTTTGAAAGAAAGAAAGAAAGAAAGAAAGAAAGAAAATCACTGGAACTTGATGAACTCTTCTGGGTTGAAGAAATGAATGCCTATATTGACAGTTGAAAACCCTTCTCTTTGGGCCCTTACCTCCATTCCCCTTCTTGCATCCTAGTCTCCATGCAAATGCTCTTCATACACCCTGCATTTTACTACCTTAATGCCCTTGTTCAGACTGTTCCTTGCACCTTGGATGGTGCTTCCTTCCCCATCTTACATATTTAGAGCATTCCATCCTTGGGCCTACTGTAAGATTTATTGAGCTCCTAACACATGGTGTAGACATTGTCCTTAGGGCTGAGGTGTTCACCCCAGTGGTGAATAAAATAAAGTCCCTGCTCTCATGGAGCTTAATTCTAGATATTAGAGAAAGACAATAAAATAAAAAAATAATATGTACACTGGGTTCAATGGAAAGAAACACCAGGAAGAAAAATAAATAAGAGACGGAGTAGGGATCAAGTGGGGCTGATTATGGAGATGATGTTTTAGATGATATGCCATTTGTGTCAAGACTCAAATGCAGTGAAGGATGTGTGGAGGCTCTACAGAAAAGCATGCAAGGCAGAGGGAACAGAAATACAAGGCTCTGAGACGCAAGTGTGTTTGAAATATGCAGGAGCAACAAAGCCTGTGTGGATGAGGTACAATAATGGAGGAGGAGAGCAGCAGGAGATGAGATCAAAGTGGCAGCCAGGACCAGGTACTGTAGGATCCTGTAAGCCTTTCCGTGGGCTTGGTTTTCATGCTGAATGAGTTGGGAAGGCATAGGAAGTTTTTGAGCTTGGGCCGGACATGATCTGACTGACTTTTTAAAGGATTGCTTAAACTGTTCTGTAGAAATAGACTGTAGGGGTAAAGGCCAGAATCAGGAGAACATTAAGAGCCTATTTCAATAGTCCAGGCAACGGGACAGAATGGTGTCTTTGACTAACATAGTAGCAATTGTGCTGGTCAGATAATGGGTATATTTCAAAGGTAGAGTTGGCAAGATTTGCTACTAGATTGGAGGTGGGGGGGAGAGAGAGGAAGCAAAGATGTCACCATTTTCTATGTGAGAATGGCAGGGTGCCTTCATCTGCAGTTCTATAGCATTTTTTTATATATGTTTAGGAGTAGATCCCATTTTATATTAAGTTTTAGCAGTGATAATCAAGATTTACGAGAAACCCCCGGAACAAAAATATACTTATGGCACAAACACCCTGTGTTAAAGCGTATATAGTTGTCTTGTCCCTATATTTGAACACTTCTGCAAGGATTGGGGTCATTTGTATCTTCGATTCCCCACAGGGTATAGCACAATGTCTTTTGCATGTAGAGGCTCAATAAATATTTCATGAGTGAGCGAATGGATTTCAATACCCATGTATCATCTAGTTTTCAGAATAGTTGTCTGATGATCTGCCCCATACCAAATATGATTTTCCTTCTGTAGTGAAGATAAGCTAGTTATACTTGTATTATTATTGTGTATGTGGGTGTTTGTGTGTAGTTAAATAAAGGAGAAGTGTATCAGAAATAAATCAAAAGGCAGGATTGTTTGCATATGTTTTTTTGGAAAAAGTCTCAACTTAATTCTCTGCTGCTCCTTATTTGCATTTTGAAATATAACTTCTGTAGAAAGATGGACCCATTCTTTCCTGAAAGCAACAAGTCTTTTAGACAAATTACTGTGATAGACTCCACTTTCAGTAGAAGTACAGAGCCCTCCGGGCCCAGGATGGCTGCAATACCCAAGGTAACATTTGAATGTAATTTGGACTAATTATTTAACCATAAATGACAGCTCTGAACATTGTGCTCATTTTACATCATTTACTACATTTGTGGGACATCTAATTATGAAGAAAATAAGTATCTTCAGTGGTCTCTAGAAGCCTTGCCACAGAATAGGGAGAATGCATTCTGTACCAAACATTGTTTAAATAGAAGTAGTTGAAAATCCTCCATTAATCTTCGCCTTTGCATTTTGAATGCTCTCCTGATTGCACTTTAGGTATCAAGGGACGAAACCAGTCTGAACTGACTGTACAAGAATTTCAGTAAGAACAGGGAGGAGCAGAAAGGAGGAAGCTATTTGCATTCCTGGAAGGCAGAACTCAGAATTTATAATCTTTCATGGTACTAATAAAAGCTGGTCCATTTTCCAAATGCTGTTTATTTATAAAGAGCTTTTTCCCCTTTCATTTTCCAATTGTTATAGAAGTTAGCATTTTAAAAACCCACCTAGTATAGCAGTATATGTGGGAAGAAGCAAAATTGTATCCCATAACCCTCCAGGGCTCACCATGTTAAGGTTGATACATGGTCTTTTAGGCTTTTGTTTTGCTTAGTTTTAATGTATGCAACTTTTTTATTCGTTTTTTTTTTCTTGGATGGAGATAGAAATGGGTAAAAGACCTGAGTAAACATGCTATTTGTCTTTTACCCTGACCTCACATCTAGCTCTGTCTGTGTGCACGTCTCAGGGTAGGGATAGTGGTTTCTCGTGCACCATGTTGTTTCCATTTGCTGCTCCTGACTTGCTCCCTAACTCTGGGCTGAGGCAGTCCTGGCGGGCAGGTGGAGGATTGTTGTCTGAGCCCTTCTCCCCCCACCCCCATGCCTTTGAAGGTTTGCACCTTCACTTTAGTTAATCACCTGTTCTTTCCACAAACATGTGAATTTCCTTCTCTCCACTGCTCTGACACCTTTTAGAGGTGTTTCTGGAGCTGCTGCTAAACCAACAGCATGTTTTCTCTTCTGAAAGGCTGGACCCTGGGAGGGGAGGAACTGGGGGAATTGAGTCGACATTTACAAGATTAACTTGTAAGTTTTTGTTTTTTAAATTTTGCTTCCATTCATATTAATTTACTGAGACTCTCCAAGCTCTCTTAAGGCCTACTTGGGACACTAGTATAGATGTGACCTGGTTTGTCTGTCCTAGCAGAGGAAATAAAGTACCCTACAAGTGATGAGTTTGCTTAGGGAGATGCCTAATTAAATAACCTGTGGAAGTTTAAGAGTGAGAAAGCTCATTTCTAGTGCAGAGAAGTCCAGTTTGAACTGGACAAATTTATGGCAAAGAATTAACTTTTTTTTTTTTTTAACTCTGAGGTCCCCTGCGACTTTGGTCAGTCACATAATCTCTTGAATGACTGAAGCCCTACATGTGAAACAAACAAAAATTTCAAAGGATAGTCTCTTTCTTTCAAAGAAAGATGAAGATGGTGTTCCCCCACATCAACTATGTCATAAATTATTAGATAGTTTTAAGACTGTGTATAACTGTACACAGCAGCTATAATTAATAGATATAGCACATTCTGTATGATACGCTCCCCTTTTTAAACTAGTATCAATGATATCAGTAATAATTAGATTAGTGTTTCCTGTCTCTCTGAGGCTTTTAAAACACTTTGTGGGAGGCAATTTGGCAAGGTGCACACATCAGCTAAGGATTAATTTAACCCGCTGACTTTGACTATTCTTTCCTCCCTAAAGTTGTGGTTCTAGATTCAGTGAACCTTCCTACCCCATCCTAGCATAGGGGGACTGGACCAACTTGTTCCTGTCCCATTTTGTGGGTAGTGAAAAATTAACATATCCTTCTAAAAACCAGAGGGGCATTTTTTTTGGTAGAGAGACTGAAAGGAGGCAAATTGAAATATGGCGTGGCCACCAGGACCAATACCCATGCTCTAGAGGAAAATTAGAGCATCTTTTCTTCCTTTCTTCCTTCTTTTTTTTTTTCCTGTGATTTTTTTTTTCTGTGTTGCCTTCAAGGTCTCCAGGAGATGACTGATGAAATATACTCCATGGGTCTCATTCCTATATAGTATAGTGAAGAACATTCCCAACCCTTTCTAGCTACATATTGTCAATCGGGTGTGTCATAACAAACACAACAGCTTTCTGTAATATATTGCTGAGTTCTTAGTTGCTGAATTTGCCTAAATGTCCTCCTACCTATTGACTTGCCCCACTTTGAGCCAGTTATACTTGGCTATGATTTCATACATTACACACTGGGACAGAAAGGATGCAAAAGTTTTACCAAGAAATGTAATTGAAAAATCTTTATAGTTCTCAGTTTTGGCATAAAGGAGTCTTCAATTCAAATAGTGTTTCCCAACGTTTTCTGTGAACTCTTCAGGTAAACTTTCACCATTTTATGTCTGATTCCTTTCCCTTCTCTCTTTTCATTCACAGCATGTGTGGCTTTCCTACCTTTTCCCTCCTGTGTCCACAGTAATGAATCTAAATCTTTCAGCATACCACATTATAATTTAGATTAGGGAATTTCTCAGGTGTGAACCTCTGTTGGTTTTGTTGACACTATTGGGCCCAAACTCTGAGTCAACTTAATCCATGCTATTAGTGAAGGTAAGAAAGGAAAATTAACATATAATGAGTACCTACTTTGCAACAAATACTGTCCTAGGCTCATTCTGATAAAGGTTCTCCTTTAGTCATCATAAGCCTGATAGGTAAGGCTTACCATCCCATATTGCAATGTGAAATCTGAAATCCAGAGATACTAAATGCCTTGCCTGAGAATAGATGGAAAGCTGAGCTTTGAACCCACACCACTGTGACTTCAAATACATGCTCTTTCCACCTCATGGAAAGACAATACAGAAGATCAAGTGGTATCCTAAAAATGTATATAGATATATAAAAAATAAATAAATATTTAATTAAAAAAAAAAAGATCAAGTGATGGGACCTTCAGAGGTTATCACATATTACTTCAAAGTTGATAATCCCAGAGTATGCATGCTGCCTTAGCAACTAGAGATATGTGAACAGAATGTTAGTATTATGCCCTGTCATTGCAAAATGACCTTTAGGTGCCATTCTATTCCTGAGCTGTTTAGAATAATTATGATTATGAGGCCAGAGGAGTAATCCAACAATATTTTTAAGCAATTTCTACATGTTTGGAGGAGGTTTAGTTATTTGTTTACCATGAAAGAATAGCAATAGTCTTGCCGGGTGGTAGTTGAGAAAGTAGATGAGATGATGGAAGAATTGAAACAATCAAATAACTTAAATATTCAGACCTATGGTACTGATTAAATTCTGTTGTGAAGATGGGGCAGGATGTGAAGTTATAATAGTATTTGCTGCGGTATACTGAGAACACCTCCCAGAGGGAGGGGAGATGATTTTAGCCAGTCCTTTGAAGTATAAGATCTAACCAGGTAGGCTGGATCTCCATTTTCATCATTCAGCTTCCTTGCCTATTCATAATTAGACAAAAAGAAAGGTATGGGGAGAGAGGGAGAATGTGAGTAGCTCCAAGCAAATTGGAGAAATAACTTCAAGTCTTATATCCTCTGGACCATATATATTCTTATATGAAGGACAGCATATCAAGACATGGTGGTGGGAAAATAGGCTAATAGAAGCCAGTACACCATGATTCTAGTTCTAATTCCACCACAGAGTTGTTGCATAGCTTTAGGCAAGTCATATGACTTAGGCCCTCAGTGCCCTCCTCTGGAATTGTAAGGATTGCATTGGATAATTGCAGCATTCTCTTTCAACGCTAGCACTTAGCAATTCTACAGTGTTTTTAGTATGTTTTGATTGCTCATTGCATTACATAGGCATATATTAACCACCTGTATGTGCAACGAAAAGAGGTACATTCCTTCTCCCCCAAAAATGTTTAAGCTTGACTTTGCTGTATAAAACAGCCTGGAATCATGTATTCAGAATTCTTAATATTTTTCCTTCTTGTATTGATTATTTCTCTCTAAACATTTGAAGCCAGTTTTAAGTTTTGGTAAATGAAATAATCCTTTTTTTATTATTATTAAAGAGAAAGTAGTAGCAGTCAAGGGTTAGTAGTCTCTAATTCAGACTTTATTTTGAGATAGAATCGATGAAAAGATAGGTGATATTTTTAAGAAGAAAAGAATAGCAAAGGGAACACTTTGGAGAAAAAATAGACAGCAGTCACTACCGTATTCTGGTAGAATCAAATCCTTGAAGATTTATCTATTCATGGAATGCTCTAGATAAAATCCTGCCCTCCACTTATTAGGAGGATATACCAAATTATTGAAACAGTTACTATTTATTTTTCCCCAGTGCAAGTTGTACCAACTCTCAGTTAAGTGTTTTCAATTGTCTCCTTAGCTGATTTAAGATAGGCATAGAACAGGTCATTAGCACTAAAGTTGTGTGCAGGGTTGCAATACTTAATAGGATTAATGTACCTTAAAACAACAACAACAAGCACTGAATATGCAGTATACTTTAAAGGATTATTTTGTAAACTGGTATCTTCTCCTTTATTTATCATATATCTTTGTGTTGGTAATAAAAAATATTCAACCAAATCAAGATAGGGTAAAATATACAACTGTAGTTCCTTCTCAATCAGAAAATTAATGCTTCTCTCTCCCATTGAATACGAATAGGCCTTATATATAGCTACTTATACTGGAAGGCAGAAAATGTTGTAAAGACAAACAGATTCTAAGTTGGTCCCTGGTCTTAGTTTTCTGGGATAGCCATAATAAAGTACCATAACCTGGATAACTTAAAACAATAGATATTTGTTTCACAGCTCTGGAGGCTAGTAGTCTGTGGCAGTTTGATATTATTTATGAATCCCAAAAAAAGAGAAAAATTGTTTGTAAACTGATCTATCCCTCTGACTGTGATATCCTTTGATTGTATTAGATTCAGCTGAGATTCTTTGATTAAATTATGTTAATATTATGGCTTTGATTCAACCACATCAGTAGGTCATGACTCTGGTTGAATCCCAGCCCCGTTATTGGGCTGATATAAATGGACACTCACTCAAGAAGACACACAGGGAGAGAGCTCCACAGACACGGAAGAGGAGAGAACTTTGATCTTGCAGCCCAGGTAGAGATGAGTCATTTACCTGATAGTTTGCAGCTTAAGAGAACAGAGCAGCTGAGCGGCTGATAAGGCCTGGAAAGAAACAAGCCCTATGTCAGACTGATAGGAAGCCCTGACAGACAAGCCCTATGCCAGCCGACAACTGAGATCAGAAGAAGCTGGGCCCATGGAGTCTTAAGAGAAAGAAGGAGGGAGAGACCAGGCAAAGATCGCCTGCCATCTTGATTCAACACGTGGCAAATGACTTTGTGAGAAGCAGCCTTGAGTTGGACTCTTTAAGGCCTTGTAATGTAAACTTTTACCCCAAATAAATCCCTTTATAAAAGCCAACAGATGTCTGCTACTTTGCATCATCTCCCCTTTTGGCTGACTAATACATAGTCCAAATTCTCGAGGGGAGAATTCTTCCTTGCTCCTGGCTTCTGGTAGTTTTCTGACAATCTTTGGATTTCAGTCTCTGCCTAAGTCATCACATGGCGTTCTCCTTGGTATCTGTCTGTGTTCAATTCCCCCGGTCATGTTGAATTTAGACTTATCCTAATCTTAACTAACAATATCTTCAAAGACCCTATTTTCAAATAAGATCACATTTATCAGACCAGGGGTTAAAACGTGAGAATGTTTTTGGGGACAGAATTCATCTCTTAGTATCCTCCATTATCCCCACCCCTAGGAGTCATGCCTGTGTGAATATCACCCTTCTCCTGAGTGTGAACAGTACCTGTGACTTGCTTTGAACCAATAGAAAACAGCATAGGTGACATGATCTACATGATTACTTGAATGTCATTACCTTATGTAAAATTGTAACGCTTGTCATGCAAGAGACCCTCCCACTTGCTGGCCTTAAGAAGCAAGGTACCATATGGAGAGGGCTGTGTGGCAAGGAGCTGAGGGCAGCCAATATCCAGCAAGGGACTGAAGACTTTAGTCCAGCAGCCTGCAAGGATATGAATGTGGCCAACAACCATGTAAATTTAAAACAAGATCCTGCCCCAAACCTCAGGTGAGACCATAGCCCTGGCCAATACCTTGATAGAAGCCTGTGAGACCCAGCCAACCCATGCCTGAACTCCTGACCCATGGAAACTGAGAGATAATGAATGTATGAATGTAGGTTTTTATTGTTAGGCAGCAATACATAACTAATACAATCATGATATTTTTAGAACCTACCATTTCTTCATCTTTCATTCTACCTATGATAAGTGAAGGTGACTTGCTACTTCTATCCTCAAAATCATTAGGGTTTTTTTTTTTTTTAGAGTTTATTCAGCTGTGGCTCTGTGTAGGCAATAATTCTGTTCCAAGTTTTCTAGTATCTCTTCAAGAGAATTGTACCCTTACTCTTCTTTATAAGCAAGCCAAATGCATATGAAAATCATTAATACTTGTTGAATCCAGTTGAATTATATGAAGATGTGTTTCTCTGAAAGCTATTTTTGAATCTTCCTGTTGCTAAGCCAAGGTAGTCTCTCAGAACTTCTCCTGCTGGGACGTAGGGGAAGGGGATTCATTCTGTGAACTCCTCTATCATTTGCATGCTAGTGAAATTATGTTAAAAATCACATTGAGGTGCCTTATAAATGAAGCTGCCTGAAGAATGTTACAGAAGTAGAGAAGGAATCCCAACTGTCCAAACGATGGACATAGATAAAGTTTTATATTAGCATTGCCTCTCTCACCTTCGCCAAGCCTAGGTGACCCAAGAGGTAGTTAGCTAGGGAAATACTGGGGCTGGACACTTAAGAAATGACAGAGGATCTTGATACTCTTAAGCAAATTGTAGTCCTAAGATAGCCCTAACATGGCCCCAGTGTGGCCACTTCTGACTTATGTGGGTATGTGCCAACCCTCAACTATACTGTCTTGCATTTCTTTACTCACTCAATCAACTGGAAAATGAAGAGCTATTTAAAAAGTCCCCAGAGACAGATGCATATGGTAACATGAATGAACATAGAGGATATTATGTTGAACAAATTGTATGGTCTCACTAAATATGGCAAGTAAACTCATAGAGATAAACTCTAGAGCATAGGTTATTGGGAAATAGAAGGTGGGTTGAGAGGGGGAGCTGATAATGTATATAGCATTATTAATAAGGTTAATTGTAAAAGTGTGGAAATGAATGGAGCTAATAGTAACATTATAGTGAGTATAACTAATACTGCTGATCTATAATGCAATTATGGATGAAAGGGGTAGTCTGTGGATGTAAATGTCAATTGAAAGGAAACTAGTGAATAATCTAAAAATGTATAATAGTGATTTTGGTGGTGGATGAAGATTGTGGTTAATAGTATAAATATAAGAATGCTCTTCTTTTACCAAGTACTAAGAATATGGGGATACATGGGAAAACTACAACTAATGTAACTTATGGACCACAGTTAACAGTAATATAATATTTTGCAGCATTGGCAAGAAGATATTATTTCAATCCTGAGGTACGATAAGGTGTTGTGGGATTTTTCCTTTTAGAGTAATGAAAATGCTCTAAAACTGACTGAGGCGATGACAGCACAACTCTGTGATGAAAATGAGAGCCACTGAGAGTACACTTTGAATGGATTGTACAAAGCATGGGGTTATATAACACAGGGAATCCAGTCATGGAAGATGGACTGTGGTTAACAGGACAAATATGAGAACATTCTCTCATAAACAATAACAAATGTATAATACTCATATAAGGTGTTAGTAATTGGGTGGTTGGGGAAAAAATAAACCAAATATAAGATATGGACTATAGTTAGTGGTAATATTTTGACAATGCTCTTTCATAGTTTGTAACAAATGTTTCACAACAATGCAAGGTATTGGTGGTGGGGAGATGTATGAGAACATTGATATTCATGTTTGTTTTGTAAATTCACAACTTTTACTATATAATTACTGCTTATGTATGTTCATGTATGAATGATATACTTCAAAAAAATTTTATTTTTAAAAAGTCCTCAGAGATAGCACTTCATATTTCTTTCGTTATAACTTGTAACATATTGTTCTATTGTTTCTATCCCAATATCAGCAAAGCCCATCTTTATTTTTTATGTATTTTTCATTTATTTTTTTCCCCTTATCTTTAGAGCCTTGTTTTCATCATCGTGCTGTCCCTACAGCAAATTTCATTCAATGCTGAATGAATAAATGAGTGCATGAAGATGCTTAAAACCTTAGTTAGTGTAAGAAACCAATCTCTTCTTCCCTTGGGGATATTACATTTGGTGTAGTTTTATTTATTTTTATAGGTTAAGTATTTTGTTAAACTATTCCTAAACATTATTCCTAAAACTATTCCTAAGGTAGAAAGAATCCAGGGAGATCAACTGGACCATAACTTTAACCAGGGAAGTGTTGAATATTTCCTGGGCTCAGAATATGTCATTCTGCCTTTCAAGTGCTCAGAGAATTATTAAAAGTTGTGAGAAATTGCCAAAGGACACATAGTTCAGAAATGGCGGGGAAGAGATGTAAATCCTAGTTTTTCTGAGTCTAAACTTTATACTGTCTCCATAATATCCATACATGTATATATACATATATTCAGATAACATTTTCTGAGCATTTACTATATCCCACATACTATGTTAGATATGGTGGGGAATATCCATATGAATAAGACCTAGAAGCTGCCCTTATAAGGAAAAAGAATCAATAGTTTAAATCCTGTGGAAAGAAAGAAAAAGATGCACGAAAGGAAGAGCAGAGTGAAATGAGTGACATTACATTATAAATCTGCAGTCGTAGGTAGGTCATTTGACCTTTCTGAGATGACTTGCTCATGAAGAATGAGGGTTAATAATCTCTGTTTTACAGGTTGGTTGGAATGATTGAATGAGATAACATGGGAAAGGTCTGGCAATAAAAGAGTTAATTGGCAATATGAATATCAAAATGAACTTGGGAGTATCTTCGGAGGGTCCCATGCAAAAGCCTCTAAGGGGAAAGTAGTGCTGGATAAAGGCAGGAATGGGGGGATGGAACTCAGTGGACTTGGGGTCCAGTCACTCCCACAGCCTTGCACCCGTGGCTGCTGGCTGCTGCTACTAACTACATCAGAACCAGTCTCCTCGGTTGTAAAATGGAGATCATTGCAAGGCCCACCTCACAGGGTGGTTAGGAAGAAAAATGCAGATAATGGCACAGGTGTGGTTGTAAATTGTGAAAACCTACCATAAAGTTCACTCATATTATTACTTTTTTACCCATCAAGAATATAATGGTAGCCCCTCTCTTTAAGAATGTATTATTTCACCTGTTTTCAAAACTGTGGCAGTCTCTTCACCATTACTATGTCCACTGTAGCCAAGCAAATAAATATTTTAAATAGTCTTTGTCACTATCTTGCTTTATTCTGCCAAGACTATGAATACTCTAAGTGTGTTGTGTGTGTGTGTGTGTGTGTGTAATTAGGGTTGAAATATTTGGCACTATGGAGAACTGGTGAATATGCACTGTGAGTAGCCATGAATTGTGTGCAGGCTCTGAGTAGTCACATTTTACCTTACACCCAACTTTTCCACAAAACTTAACTTACTCCTCCTCCATCAGAGCCAAGTTTAATAAATAAAAGATAACACTTTTAACTGCTTTGAATGGAAACTTTATTAAAATGCATCTCCCCATTTTAAACAGGCCATTCTCAGCATGAGAAAGCTCTTAATGACTCAAGGTCACCATCATGACCATCTATTACTATGCTCTGTTGAAATTCAGTAATTTTTCTCTCCCATCCCCTCAGGGTGTCAGCTGTCATCTCTGTCAGCTGTGCTGCCTCTCACAGTCTTTCCCACTACCTTCTAATGTTTGTTGGTTCTAATCTCTAGTATGAGGAAGAATCAGCAAAATGGTCATTATAATTGTTGGTGAATTATGAGCCAATAAGCCCTGAATCATGGCCCTAAGGCGCCTCCATCAGAGGAAAGAAACTGCTCCTGCACTGCTGCTTTCTTCCTTTCTTCCCGACTCTCAGGGAAATCTGGACGTGCGGCTGTTACTTTATAGGCTCTCATGTTCTGCTCTGATTTTTGTTTATAAATTGTAACAACTGGATCATTTCAAATTGTTTCAGTTCCCTGTGGCTTTAAGAACAAGCTGATTTGAAGCCACATATTGTTGGCAGCTTTCATCCATTTATTTGGACTATCAAGCGAGAATGCTCGCAATCTTTCAAGTGAAAAAAGACATCTTTATTTCCAGTTCACACCTTTCATAATAAGAAGGGTATTTGAAATAAAGCCAAAAGAGCATAACTTACTTCTCTAACTTCATATTTCAAATGCCTGCAACAGCGAGAGAATAGTTCCTTAATATCCCACCTTACCCCCAAATCAGCAGCAGAAAATGACAGTGATGGATTGAGTCTCAAACAGCAAAAAGAAAAAAATAACTATAATCTGTTTAATTTGTTAGAAAGGTCTCAAACTTTCCTAAAAGTCTATCTTTGGGAAGTAACAAGAGCTACAAATCCAATAAAGATGGCTTTACATATATTAAAAAAAACAAAAAATCTTTGATAGGATCATTGTGCCACTGTTACCAAAAGGAACCTATATGAGAATGACCAGAAACTTAAGAAATGGGAAAAATCTTTTTATGAAACACAGGTCTCCTTTCACTGTAGTTGAGACTAGAACTTGGAGTCCAGAGAACTGAGTCTCCTGGCCAAGGTGATAACTTTCTGCTGTAGAATAAGTGGAGCTGAAAACATAAGGAAGCCGACTCTCCATTGTGGGGTAGTTGACAGGTCTTGTACTTTATCTTCCCGGGTTCGGTTAGTTTCCCTTTTTCACACTGTGAAGCACCCATGGTAACAAGTCCTTGTTGAATACACTACTTTTGTTTACTCTTTCCTCTGCCTGAAACAGCCTTCCCTGCCCCAGGCTCTGCATTTCCACTCTCTGTTCTGGCCTCCTCCACTTACCTCTTCTTGAGCCTGACCCCTCCCAACTGAGAAATGTTCTCTGTGTCTAGACAGTTCCATGGTATTTGACCTACTAGTCTCTATGATGGCTCTTGTCACATTGTACCTAGGGTGACAGTAATTTATGTAATAACTTAACTCTATAACAAATCTGTAAGCTCCTGAGGGTAGGATCTGCTTCTAATTTATCTGCTCCCCGTATGGAACCACACCCAATGCAGTTCTCAAACTATGCCGTTAATTAACATATATTAAAGGAAGAAAGGGAGGGATGGAAGGAGGGAGGAGAGAGACAGACACAGAAGGCAGAGAGAGGGAGGAAAGGAGGGAGGGGCTAGGGAGCGATGGTGTGATTTTTAGGAGGAAAGGCATTTCTTTTCCATCCTCTTGCCTCTGTTAGAATATGTGTCAGTGCATATGCGTGCACATGATGCAGCTCTCAGCTTGTACTTTTCCAGTCCCTTCTTAATCCCTTTCATTGGCTCTGCCTGCCCTGCCCATCCCCAGTGCCTGTCGGGACTTTTACTTCTTCAGGCCAAGGCCAAGGGACATGCAGCAGGGTTTGTTATGATTACTTTGGCCAAGGACCAAGGCTTGAGGGAAACTGGGCAACAAGCATTTCAGGAGCAGGACTAGGCTGGGTTGTTGCAAAAGTTTTATATTCACCCTAATTGTAGCTCACATCAGCAAACAGAGTAAACACCCATGCAAATTACTAAGTTGCACTGAATGTTCAAGGATGTCAATAATCTACTTGGAATCCAACTGGAATATTTTTTTTACTGAATCAGAAACCAGGCACCGCACAGTCTCTCCCCATCATTGGAGACAGATTTGGTGCCTACACGTGAGCCATGAAAGGGCCGCCCTTAAGGCGCGTATATCATACTTGGCAGCAGAATAGAGTTGTAGCAACAGC
>PVKH010011102.1:0-17908 GCA_004027955.1 Chaetophractus vellerosus | reverse complement strand
TCTAGTTCTTTATTTCTCCCTTCTCACATTCTTATTTCCTGACATTTTGAGGTCAATTCCTTTTCACTCAGTAAAGTTCACTAGTTTTTCTTTAAATTTACTAATTATATAGCAAGTAGAATCCATAATTCTATAATTTGTGCTAGTGTGTTTCAATGCCTTATTCTAAGCCTTCAAAATATTCCTTATGGAAGACAGTTTTGGAATATTAGGAAATTTTCTTATACCATTGAGTTCTCCCTTGGTAAGGCTATTTTCTAAAAAAGAGAGGAAAAAAAAGAATAGAAAAACAAGGTGTAACAAATTAGGAGGAAATCATTGCAAATTCATGAATTATTTTGCACACAGCACCTCTAAAAGTTCTAGAATGATAATCATCTCCAGAGAACGATGTTTAATTGTGTGAATTTTCAAGCACTGGCACAAGTTAGAATAAACAACTTATCTTTATTCTACTTGACCTTGAAATTAAGAAAAATTGGAAACAAAAAGAAAAATATGAGGTGAGGGGGAGGGATTATCATGATCAGATATTAAAATAATTTATATATCCTCCATAATTAAAGCAATATGTTATCAGGGAATGATGAGCCAGACAGACCAATCATATCAAATAGAAAGTACAGAAATATACTCAAAAGCATATGGAAATTTAATCTGTGAAAAAGGTTCCATCTCATATGACTAGTGTAAAGATGGGCTTTTAAAATAAATTGGGTTGGGACAACTGGATAGCCATTTGGGAAAAGATAAAATTAGATCTGAATCTCATACCACACACCACAGTTAGTTCCAAATGGATCATAGAGCTAAATGTTTAAAAAAAAAAACAACAAAAAAAAAACTACTTCAGATTATTTCCTTAGGATAAATTCTCAAAAGTGACATTAATGGGTAAAAGAGTGAAAAAAATGTAAAGCTCTTGATGCATGTTAGCAAGCTACCTTTTAGAACGTTTTTGAATTAACTTATTATCTCCATATGTAAAATATGACAGTACCATTTTGTTGTTTAATCAAGAAATATGTATTCTATTTTTGAAAATATTTAATAATTTAAAACAATCTATGTGTATGAAGTATAGCTTAAACTTTAGGGGCCCTCATTTGCCCCAGCTCTTTTAGGCTCTGGGAGGGTCCCTAAATACATGTTTATCAGAGTCAAATATTTTGTAAAATTCACAAAAGAAGATTAAATTTTTTTTCTTGAAGAAGTCCCCCTAAATTGAAGCTTCAGGCTCCACAAAACCTAAATTGGCTCCTGATCATTATATTGGCTTAAACCATATGAAATTCCCTTTTAGTATGTCATAAAGGGACAAATACCAGAAATTTCATATGCTTCAACTAATACATCTAATTCTGGTTATTTATGCAAGTGTTTCTATAAGGGAAAGATCTCTAATGATGGAATTACTAGGTCAAAGAGTACCAAAAAAAATCAAATTTTAATAGACATTGCCAGATTGCCTTCCAAAAGGTTTGTATAAATGCCCATTCCCTTCAACAACAAATAAATGTGCATATTTCCCTTACAACAGTGGGTGTTAACCAGAGAGACCCCAGTGTAGTCCTGATTTACCCTTGTTCTCCCAGGTATCTATTCATAGTGCCCCCTTTCACTCTCAGAAGTGTCCCAGTTTGAATGATATATGGTCACCACAGTGTTATGGCTCTTTTAAGTATATATCTATATATATATATATCTCCTTGGAGATCATTCTAGTCCCTAGGGAGCCTGCAGGCTTCTAGGAAGCACTAGCATTTCCTGCTCCTGCCTCAGTATTAACCTGCATTGACTCTTCAGGAGCCAGAGAATCCTGAGACATGCCTAAGAACCTCCTTTCTGCGCAGGCAGTTAGTTGAAGGAGGTAGCAAGTAGCAATTGACACTTATTGAGGACTTACTGAGTGCCCAGGACAATTTTTAAAATGTTACTTGTAAAATCTCATTTTGTCCTCAGAGTCAACCAATGATCCACTCACTATTATTAGATAATAATTACAAATGAGGAAACTAATGTGCAGAGAGGTTAAGCTAGTTTTCCAATATGACATTCCTAGTAAATGGAGAAGCCCAGATTTCAACCTAGGCAGTTGGACTCAGGAGCTGTTATTTCTCCATTTTCTGCAGCCTTCTTGGATTACATGTCTGCAGGCTCTGAGAATCTTTTTATTTTAATAGATTTGATTTCCATTTTCTTAATAATTCTGATTACGTTTCTGAAAAGTTGCTTAATAGGAAGGGAAACAGCATGCAGAAAATTCATGCAATATAATTTGAAACTTTACCATTGAAGAAACTTCTTTTTCTCTCTGGAAGATATTTCTTTTCAGTTATCCATCATAGTCTATGAGAAGAGAAAATAAATTTACCTATTCAGATTCTCAGAAAGGTCAATGAAGATTTACCTAATTTTTTAAAATGTCAAATACACAAAATACAAATAACTAAAGGATTTCTATTCTGAAATTTTGATATTACCTATATTTTAATATTTAGGGCTCAAGTGTCTTAAAATAGCATTAACATGAATGAATTTGACAAAGAGGAAAAGATCCATATTTGGTGGGTGCTCACAAGACTAGCTGCCTCCAGGGTAAAAAGCACCGGTAGATGCTGAATGAATCCCAAATCCCAGCAAATCATCTTCTGAAATCATTTTCTTGGAATGAAGAGTGGATCAACAGGGGCAATATCACCACCACTCCTGGAAAAAAACTCTCCGTGTAGGGGAAGCATCGTGATCAAATAACACACAGTGTATGATTTACAGGCTCCCTATTTTCCTATTCCACATGGCAAAGGGTCACATACTATGTCTCACATAAACACTCTTATGACTATCACATTCAAATAGGTCACCAGGAACCTCCCCATTTGTAAGACCAAGGGGCACCGGTGACTCCCTCTCCTTCCATATTCAGAGTCTTCTCCCTTGAGCGCTATCTACTGATCTTCATCTTCTCTATTCCTTTTGAAGGATCCTGTTTCCTCTACTCAGCCCTTGAATTTAGGCATTCCCATTGGGCTCTCTCCTGGGCAGAAAATAATCCTGCTTTGTGACTCTGACTACATTTTATTCTCTGCAATGAAGCTAGTATAACTAATTGTTCTTAGTCAACGACTAGATAGCTGTTTTTATCTAAAATCAATAAATACTCAACCTTGTACTCTTTTTAATGCATTTCTCCTTGGCCAATGTAATGTGGAATTTAAAATGGAAAGAGGAAAATTGAAATGCAGCAGAATTCTCTGCATTCCTCTGGTTAATTTTGCCCCCAGGAAGCAGCAATCTCTCTGCACTTCAGCTCCCTTCCGTCAAATAGTTTTTGGAAACACGTCATAATCTCGTTACCAACCAAACAATTTCTACATAAAAATATCTAGGAGTTGGCACTGGAGTGTATATGTGCTTGACATTTCCTCTGTGCCCCTACAAGGTTTACTCTGCTTTTTGTTCAGATTTTGTAAGCTGAAAGAATGGTTCCTAGGGCCTAGGTTTCTCTATGTTCCCTAGCATTATGTCCCTGAGATCCAGGGTAATAATCTGGATGGCCCCCAAAGTTATTTTTTAATGGTAACTGAAAGGGGCCTTGCAGTACCTTTTGCTCAGTCATATTATTCCAACCCAAACTCTTTTGTGATCCATTCACCCAGGTGAACAGGGGTTCTGACTGCAGTTGGGGTTACAGGGTCCCAGCCTGGGCAAAGGAGTGGGAGGGTCTGCCCAGGAACTGTGGGTGAGGAGCAGAAGGAAGACAAGATTTGAGTGATGGGTAAGGAAGAGTCTTGTTAGTTACCCAGGGACAGTTTAAAGAACCAAGTTGAAAATTATGGACAAGAGCAAGAACTGCTCCCAAGGGAAAGTCAGCCAAGGGACTAGGTAAGATGAAGTCAACCTATTTGGGAAAAGTCTGCAAGGATTCCTTAAAGCAAAGGTCATTTTGTGTCAAGTTTCTAGTGTGGACTGGGAGTTGGGGATGGATCAATATTGTAATTTTACTGATCCTAATCTAGCTGTTGAATTTACAAGGTTGTATCTTAGAAATGAGAACAATATCTGCTGTCATATTGCCTACTCATCCTTTAGTTTGGATGCCTGGAACAAGAGGGAAAAACTTCCAGCTGTTAGTTATTGAAAGCATCTGCAACAGGCCATCAAATAAATTAAAATACTTGCCACCAGGACTCCAGTATCGAGTACGCATTCTACCTGGTCTTTCAACCATGTAGGCTTCCATTCTGTTTAAAATAATGGTGAATTTAGAATTAGTAAGGTTTACTTTCAGAACAGTTAACATTATAATTAGAATTATTTTATTTCATTAGATAATATTTATACAATATTTTATAACCATTGCTTTACTAAATTAAATTCTCCTGTTGTTTATTCACCTAAAGAATGAAAACATTTAACTAAGAAAACCATAACTGAAATAAATGGAATATAATTTAAAATATCAATAAAGAAGAGATGGTAGGGGAACAGCAGAACTAAACAGAACTGCCTAAAATTGGATCATATCTGCAGAGCAGTTTAAACTGAAGCTAAGAGAAGCTTCAGTGACGGATATTTCCTATTTCTACTTTGGGTCTTTAGTGAACAATATTTGCACAATCATATGTTTTACTCTTTTTATTAAAAATTTTTAGGGGCCAGCTATAGTTCAGTGGATAAGAGCGCCAGTATACCACATGGGAGGCCCCGGGTTCGGTTCCCATGGACCTCTCCAAGCGGGCAGACGGCCTTGAGAAAGGCAAGCCGCTGTGGGTGGGGCAAGGCCGCCGTGGGCAAGGCAAAAAGCCCCCACGGGCATGGCAAGTCACCCGTGAAACACGGAGCTGCTGCCTGCAAAGCACAGAAGCTGGGCAGCCAGCAAAACACGGAGCACTGCTGCCCACAAAACATGGAGCGGAGCCGCCTATGAAAACGGAATGGAGCCACCCACGAATGGAGCGAGCTGCCTCCGCGGAGGGCCGACTCGGCACGTTGCTGCAAAGACGGGGAGAGACAAGAAGCAGACATAGAAAAACACAGAAGAATGGACACACAGCAAGAGCAAGCAGAAAGGGTGGTGGTGGTATGTAACCAAAAAAAAAAAAAAGAAATGTTAAAAAAAATTTTTTTAGAATTAGAGTTTAGAGAATTTCAAGATATAATTATAGCTATAGAGCAAAATGTAAAAATTACATACCTTGACTAGGTCAAATTAATGGGAAAGCTTACAGAGTTTAGGAGCTAGAGAGAGGAAGGAGATATGGAAGTACAGGGATCCAAATTTTCTTATCTCAAATAATGGGGAGAAAGATTTATGGCTGTAGACACAGAAGATTCAATATATTGTTCAAAGTTACAAAGATAACCAACAGGAGAAATATTAGTAACCTTAAGAGCTAATAACTAAGAACAATAGTTGCTATTAAAAAATTAAATTATAATATCCACCAACAGCAAAATAATAATAAAATAATATATGGAGAAGGAGTGGAGGTAAGGTATAGTGCAAGTCAAATTTTTCAGCTTTCATGATGGGGAGTCAATAGATAACATCTAATGTTAATAAATCAGAGAAAAGGAGATATAACCATACCAGAACTATTAATGGAATCATACTAAAAACATCACTTCCAGGGAGGAAGTCTCAGAGGTGGAGTGGGGGGTGGTAGTGGAAAAGGTAAACTTTTTCTTTTCATTTTACAATCTTCTGTACTTTTATTTTTTTATTTATTTATTTTTATTTGATTTTCCTTATCACATGGATCTATTTTTATTACATAAATAAAAAGCAAAACATTTCCTGATGACTAACTTAGCATTCTCTTTAATGATATTGTTCCACAGTGCATTCTTACTAAGGATAAAATGAACGTACTCTTGCACGTAAAAGTAAAAGATGCAGCAATAGCAAACGAGTGTTATCGTTAATATTGCAATGAGTAGAAGCATCAGGAATCCAAACATGTCAACTGAAAGGTATGAAAAGAAATATATTTTAAGTTAACAGAAGATTAATAATTTCTTATGTTTTCATCTTTTCTAGTATCATGCAGTCTGACACAAATCATTATTGAAAATAATGATACACTAACATACATCACATATTCCAATAAAATTGTTATTAACACAATAATCACTAACATTTGAAAATAATCTGGCTTGCTAAAAGGAGGTAAATTTTGAAGTCCTTTATCTTCAAATTGGTAAAATATTAAACCACGGGCCTATTTTTTCCGTTATTTTACCTCTAAACACATTTCAGGTAATATCGCAACAGTTAAAATAGAGGATCTCTCAGGTTGCTGTTTCTCTGAAGATACATATAAATAGCAGGTCATAGTCTGCTGTTTGAGTTTCAGCAGTTCTTTACAGAGACAACCAATGCCTGCTGGGAAAGCAGATTTGCAGCACTTGTAAAGGTTGTTTTTGTTTTGTCTTTTCTTTTCCCCCCTCAGAACTATGAAGCTTATCAGCCTGGTGTACTTGTAAAATGAAACTAGAATGGCATAACATGAAATAGGAGACAAGGGTTCCCCATTCCTGCTAAACAGATGAAGGGATGCTTGTTTATAAGCTCTTTGCTACAAATAAATATGATTTAAATATACCTGGTAGTACCTGAAGGAAACAGGGACTTGAAGACAAATTTGCCCTGTCTTTTCACTTCAATTAAGAAAAAAACAGTGACAACTGGTTGTTCAAGACTGAGTTAGGATTTACCTAGAAAGACTTGTTTCAATTATTTTGAAAGCTTCTTAAAATGTACTAGTATATTTTCCTGCCTTGGTAAGAAATATATAATATGCATAAAGTACAATCAATGCAAACATAATTTAAAGATTCTTTGATGATTGAGATTTGTTCAGTGCAAGGGAAACATTCTGTCTAGAATACATTAAGTGAGGAAATATAAGTTGTAGTATGCTTCTGGGCTCAATATGTCCTAAGACTAGTTATGAGAAACTCTTGGAGTTCCTACAAAAACAAGAACACAAAAATCCCTTAACTGGGTTATGCTTATTATACATCAGGGATTTTAGAAATGAAATTTTAAAGACTCTAACAACTGGTATGGCAAAGGAACCCACCAATCAAAATGAATGCTGACTTAATTTGAACCAATACTCGCTGGAAACTACTAAGTTTGTATGGGGGGAAAACACTGATGAGCAGCCCTCGACTTGGTATATTTTAATAAAGTAAATGTAATCATTTATAATCCTTCCAAATGTAGAAAATCAGTAGTATTTTCAAGTTAATTGAAAAAACTACATAAAAATTCAAATAAGGCCAACTTACCTCTACAGTTCAACCAATATACAGAACTGAGTTGACACTCAAAAGACGGAAAACAAAATTTTTTGCAAATATTTCCTTCACTGCACCAAAAACACTGTATTTGGGGGGAAAAAAGCAGTGTCCAAGTAAAATAAACACAGTTCCAGTAAATTTTTCATAGGGGTTAGTAAGAATTAATCTTATTCAAGTCATAACAAATTCAGAGGGAAGAAAACTAAGTATTTATGTATGTGTTTATGAAGATATATTTGTGTGTGTATGTTTAACTAGAAGGAGAGATTGTCACCAGAAATATTAGGATCAAATTGTATCCAACCTCAAGAAAAAGCACAATAAAGCAAAGTTTTCCATATGATACAGGTTATTTTCTATTAGAAGCTATTTTGGTAACAAGACAAAACCATTACCTCTGCTTATTGACAAGAACAGAGGGGTGCATAAAGTAACATAAGCTCTAGGCTTTGAAACCAAAGTGCTTACCAGGGTGTTTAAATTCTGGCTTCACCTCTTAACACCTATACTACTTGGACAAGTTACTTAAACCTCTCTGAAAATGGTAGAAGGACCACTTAGAGGGTTCTTCTGAGGTTTGGTGTTAATACAGTCAAAGCACTAGTTCAATAAGTATTTACTAAATAGTATTATTATTATTTGCCATAGGTGCCATTTGTGGCCTGCCCAGTTCCCTTTTACCAGGCCCATTCATTCAAACTCCAGCTGCAGTGAATGTTGGCTGCCAGTGACCCACAGCTATCCCTCTTCTTGTATAATTACCTTCAGTGGACAGGGACCACATTACCCTTGAGGTTTCTTCACCATCTGCCAATGATTGACTGATATGGGTTTCCAAATGAGGGCATCTTTGCTTCAAGGCAGGGACAACTCTGTTATGACATTCCTTTGCCCCAGGATACCCTGCCATCACCGGCATGGTTCAGGGCTGAGGGTAGGCTTTAACTGAGACCACCCACATCTTTGTTCGGCTTTTACCCTTCACTAGCCCTGAGTCCCTCAATCTCTCACAGGATTTTCCCGAGGAGTTGTCACTCCAGAAATCATACACACCCGAATCCCTGTCTCAGGCTCAATATTTAGGGAATCCAACACAAAACAGTGTTTCACAAAGTAGTAATAAGGACTGTAGTAGATAGTTTTTTATCTTGCCAACACTATTTCCCATTCTCTTTGTCTACAGCACTCACTCTTCTTCTGGGGATTTTTCATCTGTTACACATTAACCTGATGGTGCTGTCAGCCAGCCTTGCCTCACCCGCCTTCTTCTGGTCACTGGTGGTCAGATAATGTGTGGAAATAGGAAAGCTGAATTCTTAGTCCCTTCTTCAAGTAATTGAAAGCAAGATACAGAGGTGAAAACCATATGGAAGACAAGACTGAAACTTAGAAGACTCAAAAAAGTGAGGGCAGAGTGGTAAAAAAAAAAAAAAAAGGCTGTCGCTTATATAGGGCTTACCATGTAACAGGCACTGTTCTAAGCCCTTTATCTGCATTAATTTACTTCATCCTCATGACAACCCTGTGTGTTAGATACCATAATCATGTCCACTTTAGAGATGAAGACAACAAGGCATAGAGAAGTTAAGTGACTTATACAACAAGATAGTAAATAAGGGAGCCTGGGTTCTAACAAGCAGTCTGGTTATATGCTGAGATCCAATCCTATAAACCTGACCCCCAAACACATCTTCCTGTACATCTCCAGAGTAGCAGAGGTCATGATGCACCTCATTGTGAATAAAACTATCCACTGGACGATGCTGAGAGCGGAGGAATATCAAAAGCCAACTTTTGTTTCACACTGGCCAAGACCAAAGGTCAAGTGAAGCTATTTAAGGCAAGTCCAAGACTTCACCTATTCTGAGTAGATTGTCCTATACCATTGTTTAAAGACTAAAACTGCAAAGGTAGGGTCTAGATTGAATGATTACAGCTCAGGGAGATTTCTGGTCTTGGTTAATAGTTCTTAGAGTTTCAAGGAAATTTTGATTTCTCAGGAATCAAGTCCATGCTGTCTGGCAGGGTTTTAAGGGAAGTGAATTGCCAGAAAAACCCTGAACCCCGTAAGATAAGAGCTTGTAATTATTCAACACCTAAGCAGATTTCCAGGCCCCAGTAACCAGATCCACAGCAAGTGAACTGCTAAAGCAGTGCAGCCCCCAAAATAAACATTCTCCCCTATGCCTCTCTCCATGGGGGCTCAAAGAATAATGGAAAAGGGAGCACCTTTCAGCATGCTGAACCAGGGGTAGCCAGATTGGTAACGAACAACTCACTCCCCAGATAGAGACATTCAACAAAATATTTTACAGGCTTAGAATATATTGGAGGAGTAGTTATTACTGTACTCTTTTCTAAATGGGAGTTTTTATTGTTATCATGCTGTAGAGAGAACTCTTCTATTGAATAGTGCCTTTGGGAGTTGGCTTAATTGACTGTTACTTGAGTTGAAGGAGCATGAGGAGCCACACCCACACTCTTCATCAAGAGTAATGAACATTGACTTCTGGGAAGATGGTGGCCTAGTAAGACATGAGAATCTCTTCTCCTCCAGAAAAATAGCTAGAGGACAGGCAGAAACAGCCCCGTAAAAGATATTTAGGGTTTAGCACAGCAGGAGGAGGATGGACACCTCTCAGAGGAGAGAGGGACAAAGGAGGGAAATTGCGATGAAAGAACCATGAGTTGAAACCAACAGCTGCTGCTGCCAGCACCCTCCCCCACACTAAAGACACTTTAGAATTCTCAGGCCTCAGGGCCTGTGACTACAGACAAAGGGGGATCCAGGGATCTACAACCCCAAGAAAGAAGAGAGAGAGGGACACAGTCTAAGGCTGACTCAGCTTTTGACTCACAAATTTGGTCTGCTGTGTCCCAAGAGCCTTTCCATGCTGTTTGGGGCTGCACCATTGTTTGCCTTGGAGCCTGCAAGGGTCTAAAGATATACAACCCTCCCAATCTCCTCCTCTACTAACCGGGACTGATTGTTGAGGACTCAGAAAGGAGTGGAAATATTTCCTAGCCAGGAAAAGGGAGTGAGCTGCCAGAGAAGCTGGAGAACTGTCTCAGAGAAAGTTTGAATAACAAGGCTTCTAGCCTCCAGACAGGAAGCTCTATCTCATTGATCTGGCCTGTGCTGCAACAAATACACTCTGACCAGGCATTGAACTGAAGCTGCCAAAGAGCGCCATCTCCTGGCATACCAAGGAAGTGCACACAAGAAAATTAAAAATAAGTAGGAGCGGCTTTTCCTGGCCTCTATTTCCCCCCTGCTCAAGGCCCTTCGAAGCAACTCTAAAACCAATTAGTGGGCCCAGTGCCCATTTCTGAGCGACCAGCAGGACAATCCTAACAATACAGGTCAAGCTAAAAATTAAAGAGTGGTGGTAACCCACAGCCTTCTGCCACTAAACCCCTACAAAAGAGAAAGAGATTGAGCATCTGAGTAAACTACATCCTAATCAGATGCCTAGATATCAGCAAAAATTATGCATGAACCATACAAGAAAATAGAAGACATTGCCCAAGAAAAGGAATACATCAAAGCCCCAGAAGAGATGCAGAATTTGAGAGAACTAAACAGCTAAATGAGCAAAAAATTTCCCAAATCAAATGAATGAGTTGAAAGACAATATAGTTAAAGAGATAAATGACATCAAGAAGACATTGAAAAAGTAATAATAAAATAAAAAATAAAAAGATTTTTTAAAAAAGAAGACATTGAGTGAATGCAAAGAAGAATTTGAAATCCTGAACAGAAAAGTAATAGAGCTCATGGAAATGAAAGACACAATAGGTGAGACCAAAAACACATTTGAGACATACAACAGCAGACTTGAAATGATAGAAGAAAGAATAAGTGATACCGAAGATAGAGCAGCTGAAATTGAAGAGAAAAAAGAACAGAGGGAGAAAAGATTGGAAAAAATTGAGCAGGGGCTCAGAGAGTTGAATGACAACACAAAATGCAACAACATACATGTCATGAGAGTTCCATAAGGAGAGGAGAAGGGAAAAGGGGCAGAAAGAGTATTTGAGGAAATAATAGCTGAAAAATTCCCAACTCTCACGAAAGAAATGAACTTACATGTCCAAGAAGCACATCGTACCCCGATCAGAATAAATCCAAATAGACCTACTCCAAGACATGTACTACTCAGAATGTCAAAAGTCAAAGATAAAGAGAAAATTCTGAAGGCAGCAAGGGAGAAGCAAACCATCACGTACAAGGGACATCTGATAAGATTTAGCACAGATTTCTCTTCAGAAACCATGGAGGTGAGAAGACAGTGGTATGATAAAATTAGGAAACTGAAAGAGAAAAACTGCCAGCTGAGGATTCTTTATCCAGCAAAATTGTCCTTCAAATATATGAAAGTGAATATAAAATATTCACAAACAAACAAAAACTGAGAGTTTGCAGAAAAGAATCCAACTTTGTAGGAAATATTAAAGGAAGCCTTAGAACCTGAAAGAAAAAGACAGGAGAGAGAAGCTTGGAGGAGAGTATAGAAGAAAGAATAGCAGAAAGGATAACCAAAAGAGTAAAAAGACATACAAAAACAAGATGACATATGAAAACCAAAGAATAAAATGGAGGAAGTAAATAGTGCATTTACAGTAATATCATTGAATGTGAATGGATTAAATTCCCAAATCAAAAGATAGAATGGATAGAAAAACATCTGCCATCCATATGCTGCTTACAAGAAACTCACCTTAGACGCAGGGATACAAAATGGCTGAAAGTGAAAGGTTCAAAAAAGATACTCCATGCGAATAGTAACCATAAAAGAGCAGCGGTAGCTATATTAATATCAGACAAAACAGACTCTAAATGCAAAAAAGTTATAAGAAATACTGAAGGCCATTATATATTAATAATAGGGACAATCCACAAGGAAATTTATGACTGTTAAGTCATAAATATCTATGCACCTAACCAGGGTGCCCCAAAATACATGAGACAAACTCTGGCAAAACTGAAGGGAGAAATAGACATTTCTACAATAATTGTTGGAGACTTCAACTCCCCACTCACATCATTAGGTAGAACATCTAGACAGAAGATCAACAAGGAAACAGAGAACTTGAAAAATATTGTAAACAAGTTAGACCTAATGGACATTTACAGAAAGTGCATCCAAACTCAGTGGGTTATACATTCTTCTCAAGGGCCCATGGATCTTTCTTCAGGATAGACCACATGTCAGGTCACAATGCGGCTCTCAATAAATATAAAAAGATTGAAATTATAAAAAACACCTTCTCAGATTGTAATGGAATGAAACTGGAAATTAATAATAGACAGGAAAAAAGTAAATTCTTAAATGTGTGGAGGCTGTACAACACAATCCTAAATAATCAGTGGGTCAAAGAAGAAATTGCAAGTGAAATCAGTAAATATATTGAAACAAATGCAAACGAGAACACAATGTATCAAAACTTATGGGATACAGTGAAGGCAGTCTTGAGAGGGAAATTTATAGCCCTAAATGCCTATATTAAAAAAGAAGAAAGAGCTAAACTCAAAAATGTAACTGAACAACAATAGAAACTAGAAAAAAGAACAGCAAACCAATCCCAAAGCAAGCATAAGGAAAGAAATAATAAAGATTAGAGTAGAAATAAATGAAAATGAGACAGAAAAACAATACAGAAAATCCACAAAACCAAAAGCTGGTTCTTTGAGAAGATCAATAAAATTGACAAACCCCTTGCTAGACTAACAAAGAAGAAAAGAGAGAAGATGCAAATAAATACAATCAGAAATGAAAGGGGGATACTTAACAAATGACCCCACAGAAATAAAAAGAATCATAAGAAGACTTTATGAGAAACTATATGCCAACAAACTAGACAACCTAAATGAAATGGACAAATTCCTAGAAATTCACAATCAACCTATACTGACGCTAGAAGAAATACAAGAACTTAACAAACCAATCACATTTAAGGAGATTGAATCCGTCATAAAAACTCTTCTACCAAAGAAAAGTCCAGGACCAGATAGCTTCACAGGTGATTTCTACCAAGCATTCAGAAAAGAATTGATACCAATCCTGTTCAAACTCTTCCAAAAAATTGAAGAGGAGGGAAAATTACCCAACATATTTTATGAAGCCAGCATCACCCTAATACCAAAGCCAGATAAAGATACTACAAGAAAAGAAAATTACAGGCCATTCTCTCTAATGAACATAGATGCAAAAATTCTCAACAAAACACTTGCAAATCGAATCCAACAGCATATCAAAAGACTTATACATCACGACCAAGTAGGATTTATTCCAGGTATGCAAGGCTGGTTCAACATAAGAAAATCAATCAATGTACACATTAACAAATTGAAGGAAAAAAGCCACATGATCATATCAATCGATGCAGAAAAGGCATTCAACAAAATCCAGCATCCTTTTTTGATAAAAACACTTCAAAAGACAGGAATAGAAGGAAAATTCCTCAATATGATAAAAAGCATATATGACAATCCCACAGCCAACATCATACTCAATGGGGAAATGTTGAAAGTTACCCCTCTAAGACCAGGAACAAGCCAAGGATGCCCAGTGTCACCATTGTTATTCAATATTGGACTAGAAGTTCTAGCTAGGGCAATTAGACAAGAAAAATAATAAAGGCATCCAAATAGGAAAAGAGGAAGTAAAACTCTCACTATTTGCAGATGACTGAGAAAATCCTGAAGTATGCATTACAAAGCTACGTGAGCTAATAAATGAGTTTAGTATAGTGGCAGGATACAAGATCATCACGCAAAAATCAGTAATGTTTCTGTACACTAGTACTGAACAATCTGAGGAGGAAATCAGGGGAAATATTCCATTTTCAATAGCAACAAAAAGACTCAAATACCTAGGAGTTAATTTAACCAAAGAAGTACAGGACCTATATGCAGAAAACTACAAAACAATGCTAAAAGATATTTTAAAAGACCTAAACAAATGGAAAGACATTCTGTGTTCTTGGATTGGAAGAATAAATATCGTGAAGATGTCAATCTTACCCAAACTGATTTATAGATTCAATGCAATACCAATCAAAATCTCAACAGCTTACTTTACAGAATTAGAGAAGGCAATTACCAAATTCATTTGGAAGAGTAAGTGTACCCGAATAGCCAAAAGCATTCTAAAAAAGAAAAGCAATGTGGGAGGAATTTCACTGCCTGACCTTGAAACTTATTACAAAGCTACAGTGGTCAAAACAGCATGATGGTACTGGCATAAAGATAGACACACTGATCAGTGGAATAGAATTGTGAACCCAGAAATAAATCCTCACCTATATAGTCAGCTGGTTTTTGACAAATGTACCAAGTCCACGTTAACGGGACAAAACAGTCTCTTCAACAAATGGTGGTGGGAGAAGTGGATATCTAGAACCAAAAGAATGAAAGAGGACCCCTATATCTCACTCCCTATACAAGAATCAACTCAAAATGGATCAAAGATCTAAATACAAAAGCCAGGACCATAAAACTACTAGAAGAAAATGTAGAGCAGCATCTTCAAGACCTTGTAGTAGGTGGTGGTTTCTTGGACCTTACACCCAAAGTATGTGCAACAAAAGAAAAAATAGATAAATGGGACATCCTGAAAAAATCAACACTTTTGTACCTCACAGGACTTTGTCAAAAGGGTGAAAAGGCAGCAACTCAATAGGAAAATATTTGGAAATCACATATCTGGTAAGGGTTTAATATCCAGGATATATAAATTCAACAATAAAAAGACAAACGACCCAATTAAAAAATGGGCAAAAGACTTGAGTAGACACTTGTCCAAAGAAGAAATACAAATGGCAAAAAAAAAAAAACACATGAAGAAATACTCAACATCACTAATGATTAGGGAAATGCAAATCAAAATTACAATGAGATATCATTTCTCACCTATCATAACAGCCACTATTAAAAAGACAGAGAACTGCAAGTGTTGGAGAGGATGTGGAGAGATAAGATGACTTATTCACTGTTGGTGGGAATGCAGAATGGTACAGCCACTGTGGAGGACTGTGTGGCAGTTCCTAAAGAAGTTGAATATAGACTTGCCATGTGACCTGGCAATACCACTAGTGGGTATATATACAGAAGAACTGAGAGCAGTGACATGAACAGACATCTGAACACCAATATTCCGGCAATATTATTCACAATTGCCAAAAGTTGGAAACAACCCAGGTGTCCATCAACAGAGGAATGGATAAACAAACTGTGGTCTATTCATACAATGGAATATTATGCAGTTGTAAGAAAAAATGAAGTCGTAAAGCATATGATAACATGGATGAACCTGGAGAACATTATGTTGAGAGAAGCAAGCCAGACACAAAAGGACAAATACTGTAGGCTTGCTTTACTGGTGAACCAAATATATTGTGTAACATATTGTTTGATTAAAAAAAAAATGTATATGTATCCAGTACATTTAATTGAGAAATATATGTATTTATTCATCTGTGTTTACTTTTTAGTTTTTAATTGTTTATATTTTCAATTATTAAATGTACAAAATAAAGTTAAAAAAAGAGTAATGAACATCATCTGAGATTCTGGATTTAGAGCTGGGTGCAGAACTGACAATGACTTTGGATGAGTACAGTTTCAGTTAAGGGCTAGATGCATTACTTCGCCTGGAGCATTTTTTAAAATTTTATTTTGGGGATGGAGATAATAGAATGTGCATGCACTGATGGCCAAAGGGTGAAACTGAGTTCCCATTTTTCTTCTTCTGGTAACCATACTCTCCTAAACCTTATGAATCTCTTTCCCCAACTGTCAACTAGCTATGCCCTGGCCCTTTCCTACTCCTGGGGTGATCATATGACCTGTGCAGTAGCACTCAGGGTAGCCCATCCCTCTGGTACAGCAACTAGTCCTGTACTGAACATAAAACCCAAATAGAGCCGATCAAAATCTGCTTTGGAATTGCAGGCAGATATTGGGAGAGACCTGCTGGCAGCTACTTCCTCAGCTGCATGGAGAATGCCCATTTTTACAAAGAGAAAATGAGGTCAATACACAGGTGGAGGCAGAGCCAGGAGATGAAAGGTGAGAGAGGAAATAGGAATGACATTCTTGGAGATTCAGCAGTGTAGGAAGCCAAGGCCATCCCTGGACTTCCCAATTTTGTGAGCCAATACATTCCTACTTTTTAAAAATTAGTTTGAATTGGGTTTCTGTTACTAGAAACAGATTTGACTCATACCTTATCTAAGTCTAAAATGTCTTCAAAAAGCAGAACTTCACATTTCCTAAAAGGTAGAGTATAATATATTCATTGGTAATGTAGAATTTAAGAGAAATTACATGTATTTCTTCTTGTAGCTAAGGAAGATGACCCATATAAATATGAAGCCATGCTAACCTCAGACTCAAAAATATTAAGAGTGGGACAAATGAGAAAACTAAAAAACTTTGTGCATGATAGGTAATATTGCTCCATGGAAAAATGAGAGTACTAATTTTAGCATAGAACTTCATTTTAATATCATTATATTTACATTAAAATGGCCATTTTATAAGCAAATGTCATTAAAATGAAAATATGCAGGAAGGTAGAAGTACGTAATGTTTAGTGGTTTTTTGTTTGTTTTTTAAACATGGTACAAAACAAATGGATTAATGTTAAACTGGCCATGAAATAGAACATGAATGTTACTGGGCAAAGGGAGATTTTAAAGTAGTGGACACCGAGGATAAAAACAGCATTTACTAGATATTTATGTGCAAAAGCTAGGCACAGCAGGGGTTAAAGATGCATAAAGCACTGTTTTTGCTTTTTAGAAAGTAACAACTTATTTGGCAGGTAAAATATGTACATTTTACAAAAAGGTATATTTCTAAAAGAAAGTATATTATAATTTCAAAATGAGTGGAACAGAAATAAAACGCAATAGGAATTCAGAACAGAAAGTATTCACTTCTAATTGGAATGTCTAGGTAAGATTTTGTTCAGGAAATGGGCAGAATTTGGTCTGGGCCTTAAGGAATAGGTAAAAATTTGTACATGAAAGGAGAGGCCCTTGGGTACAGAGACTAGGCAGAATGGAAGAACAGGTATTCCTCTGTGGCAGGAGTGAAAATCTCATGTGGAGTTTTGTGAAATAATTTGGAAAGGTAATTTTCTGTCAGACTGTGATGGGTTTTGAATGGAAAACTATGAAGTTTATATTTATCTTAACAATAGGGATTCAACTGAATTATTTTGAGCTAAAATGTGACATGATGAGAAAGCCATTTTAAAATAATGAATCAGGCATCAGGAGGGATTGGAGGGACTGTGGTAGGAAGTCAAGGATTGTTCCAGTCAAAAGAAAAGAATGGAAAGATTGACAGGACTTTGTGAACTGCATATAGAGAAAAAGGAAAAGAAAGCAGTCAAAGATTTCTAAAATATAGGTCTTGGAGAACGTTACCAGAAATAAACAAAGTCAATAAAATGAATTTCTTTGGGGAAGGCAAAATGATTTTAGTTACAAAAATTTTGAGTTTGAGGTAATGGAAAATTATCCAGGTAGAAATGTCAATCAAGCAACTGCAGTAGATACAGTAGGAAGCACCTAAGGCTATGAC
>PVKH010011101.1:0-17912 GCA_004027955.1 Chaetophractus vellerosus | reverse complement strand
GTTTGCCCCCCCCCCAAAACTGTAAATTTTTATGATCCAAATGGTCTTCTACAATGGATTACTACACAAGATACTCAAATGTGTTTATGGATTTTTTAGCAAGCTTCACTATGCCCCTGTGATAATTTCATTTAGCCACCTAAAGAGTTAATAAAATGCCATGTGGGGGCCGGCTGGATAGCCCAGTGGATAGGGCGCCAGCATACCACATGGGAGGCCCCGGGTTCGGTTCCTGGGGACCTCTCCTAGTGGGCAGACCGCCTTGAGAATGGCAAGCCGCCATGGGCGGGCCAGAGCCGCTGTGGGCAGGGCAAAAAGCTGCTATGGACAGGGCAAAAGCCGCCACGGGCAGGCAGGTCGCCCGCGAATGGAGCGCAGCCCGCCACCCGCGAACTGAGAGCTGGCCGTGAATGGAAGCAGAAGCTGCCCACAAGCGGGGAAAGCCGCGCCTGCGCAGAGACCAGTCTCGGCGTGTCGCCGCAGCAGGGGGGAGGGGAGATATGTAATAAAATAAATAAATCTTTAAAAAAAAAAACTGCCATGTGGTAAAATATTCATTCAAGTTTTATCATGTATCAAATTCCATATGAAATAGGTTTTCTTTGGCATCTGAATAAAGTATCCACAATATCAGAAGTCCATGATCATTTACATTGCAATGCTTGCCTATTCCTTGAGAAAACCTACATAGATTCAGACTTACTTTTATAAAGTGGATTTTCTAAATTCAAATAATATTTAGAAATTTGAAGTTTGAATAGAAGAAAATTAAGAGCATGTTCAGCTCCTTACGACCAGCTGTAAACACTAGTGGTTAACACATTTTAAAAAAAAAAAAATCTTATACCAATCATAATATAATTTTTTTTGCAATTCATAGATTATGCTGCAGAGTTTCACTGCTATCATACATATGGCCACAAAGGAGATAGAGCTAAAATGGAAAGCAATGAAGTTTTTATTTGAAGAAGAGAGATCATCTTCAGTGAATTTTAAAAGGAAACATATCATTTGGAATATTGTCCTCTGGGAAACCTTGGAGAGGCAGAGATGTCACCAGATTGCGTAAACAGACTTGTTCACCTGTAAATGTCCTAACATCCAGAGCATTAACTTAGGTGATTTGTTTCACTTAATTAAATTAGTCAAACTAATCAATATCTTCTTGTGGACCCTACCATAGCTCAACTTATCAGGAAATCTTGAAAAAACAGGACATGTCAAAACTCATGTTACCCACCGAAAAGGGTAACATGTATCAAAAAAATAATAATAACAAAGACATATAAAGAACGAAAAGCTGGGAACAACTTAGTTACATCTAACCTCAGGGAAACAAACCACAAAAATTGAGGAATGGAGAAGATGTGGCTCAAGCGGTTGAGCGCCTACCTCCCACATGGAGGTCCTGTTCGGTTTGATTCCCCGTGCCTCCTGAAAAAAAAAAAAAAAACCGCAACAAGCAAAACGGGCCAAAAAGCCAAATTGGAGAAGTCAGTGTGGCTCAGTGGTTGAGTGCTGGCTTCCCACATACTGGATCCCAGGTTCAATCCCCCTGCTCAATATCTCAAAAAACAAACAAACAAGCAAAACTGAGGAACAATTAACATACAAGGGAAGGAGGGTTTTCAAGATATATGGGTGTATGATGAGCTGGGGGGAAGAGGGAAAGTTGAAGAATTAAAAGACATTAACAGAGTTTTCTTTTTTAATTGTAATAATGATGGAATTTCTTACCAAAAACACAAGTCTTAAAGAGTTAAACAGTGTATGGATTCATTAAGCCTTAGCATATAATAACCCATCTCCCCTTTCAGACACAATGAAAGAAAGAATAAGTCAGAAAAACCTCCAAGTCACTCCATGTAACAGAGTGACAGCCTTGGGGAACCATCCTTTAAGCAAGGAGGCACAATATTGATTCTAGATAACTATCTAGCCCTCTCAAATTGATATACCCTGGCAAAAATCAGTTTTCTTTCCAGCCACTTGAACTTGAAATATTATCTTGCCATACTGGTTTCGCTTTACCTTTGTCCCATTTTTAAGTTCTTCATTCTGATCTAACTTTTCCTTTTGTGAAAGCCTCTGTTATTTTATATTAGAACTACTGTAATGATACAGAAGAGTTTAGCAACCTTGTTTTCCACCTTCTCCTTCTCTATAAGTTTGGTAATTCATTTGCCACCATTACAGTGTCTTCCACAAGTTGGGCTGCATATGTGAACCATTGAATAACCTGCTGTATTTAGGACTCCTGCATCAAAGGACTGTGAATTTCTCTATTCCTTATTTTTTTGGAATGTATGTAGGCTTGAAATAAAAAGTGCAGTATAATATGTTTATCCCATCTTTTCATCCAATGAAAGTGGCTGCTGTGTCATAAAATCAGATTCTGCCCTTATTGTGATTTCTGAAGCAAAAAAGTCACATGTGTTTTCACTATATAGACCACATCTCATGCTTTCATCGAAAAAGCAATCTCCTCTCATCTAAAATTTCATACATGCTTTCATTCATCCATTTGTTTCTACATCAATTCAACATATATTTATTAAGTTGTTAATACAGCTGGTTATTTGTTAAATGCTGGGGATATTATACTGAGTAGGATAAATGGTTCATTTACCTCATAAACTAATTTATACTGTGGGTAGGAAGAAAAACTTTGAACAACTGACCAAATGTGTGATAAGGGCTATAACAAAGAATGCTCAAAGTGCTTTGGAAACAGAAGTTAAGAAGCCAACGATGACTATGTAGTTTATAGTTTAAGCAGCTAGATGGATTCCAATTTATTTAAATAAGAAATGTTGAAGAAAGAAACGATTGACTTTAAGATGTCTGGTAAAACAGGGTACAAAAGTATGAGGCCCAAAGCAAAATGAAAATGCAGGGACCCTTGTTCAAAAATTTTTTTAAGAATTTCAAGATGACAGCAGCAGATTATTAAACCAAGCATGAGGTCCTCTAAATGTGGGGTGTTGTTTGACTGTACACACTGTATGTCCCTACTGCCTGTGAAGTACCCAAGGGGATATGTCAATTAGGCAATAGATTATGCAGGTCTGAAACTCAAAAGAAATATTGTGTTAGAAACATTTGGGAATTGTGGTAGATTAAAAATGGCCACAAATTGTCACTCTACAATCCAGAGGTAGAATTTATTGCTCTTTTCCTCGAATCTCAGCTGGCCCTATCTAGGATGGATTAACAAATAAAATGAAATGAAAGTGATGTAATTCTTGGCCTAGTCTTCAAGAGTCCTGGCATCTTCTTCTTCCCTCTTGGAATGTTCTCTCTTGGGACACTTCAGATACTCAGAACTCAAAGGCTAAGTATAGGCACTCTTAGTCAACAGCCCCAGCTGTCCCAGTCAATAACCAGCATCAAGTATCAGCCATGTGAGTGAGCCGGTGTAGGTGCTCCAGTCCAGATGAGCAGAACCACCCAGCTAAACCTATTCAATCCACAAAACAATAAGAAATAATAATAATAAAAAAAAAGGTTGTTGTTTTAAGCCACTAAGTTTTGTAGTAATTACTCAGCAATAGACAACACTGAAGCAGAAATGAGTGCCTAGGAATGGCGTGCTGGAATAACAGAAACCTAAAACATTATAGGGTAAGGAGAAAAATATTATTGGAGCCTGGAAAAAATGGGACTCCTTTTATGTAGTGGTGGAAAGTTTTGAAACTGTTGCCTGCAGGAACATAGAAAATGGAAAATATACCTAACGAATGTGTGGATTGGCCTGAATAGTTTTAGAGGCAGAGTGTTGAAAGTGCCAATTGTTTCACTGCATGTAAGAAGGTACGCATATCGAGAGAGGAACTAAAGAAATAACCTTCAGGTTTCAAGTAAAATGTAGAGGAAATATTTCTAAGCCAGGACTTGCTGGGAGTGTTTCTCATTCCAAGATTCTCCTGGCAAAAACCCCTCAGAGTAAGATATGGCTTTAGCCCCCTCTCAATTGGAGGCAGAGTGGGCATCACCATCTGGATTGGAAAATGAACAATGGACTAGAGTAGACTTACTGTTATTCTGCTATAGACTTATTGTGATTCTAGCAATGGAAAAACTTTTGTCATTGATGTGGAGGCAGTGGCCACTGGAGGTTCTGGGAGAGGGAGAGGGAAAACAGGTGTAATGTGTGGGCATTTTTGGGACTTGAGAATCGTCCTGAATGACATTGCAACGACAGATACAGGCTATTGTATATCTTGTCATAAGTTACAAAATTGTGCGGGAGAGAGTGTAAACTACAATGTGAACTATAATCCATGCTTAGTGGCAATGCTCCAAATTGTGTTCATCAATTGTAACAAATATACCACACTAATGAAGGATGTTGTTAATGTGGAAAAGTGTGGGAGGGGTAGGGAATGGGGCATATGGGAAAACCCTATATTTTTTTTATGTGACATTTATGTAATCTAAGTATCTTTAAAATTTGTTTTAAGTATAAAAAAAGGAAAAGAAGTGCCTATAGGACAAATATCAAATCCAGGGCACTACCAGTAAAAATGCAACCTCAGGGTCAAGATCTCAGCATGTGGCTGTAAGAAGCTTTGTTAAGGCCTCAGGAAGATTTAAGGGTGTGCCTCTTTGAAACTTTCTGCTAGACAACAGGACTTCTAACTCTCAGTTAAAGGTAAAGAAGGGCCTATCTCATTAAAATTTCACAAAAGTGCTGCTTTTGTCTAATATAGAATGGACTATAGCTTCATCCTCAGGAAACCAACAAAGTTTCTATAGTTATTAAACCGGTTTGGACAGTGACAGTTCAAAACAGAAAAGAGGCTTCTGTGTCCCCCAACTCCCTACAAGGAGGACACAAGCTGAGAAAGCTACTCACTGCACAAACATGATATTTCTTAGGGAAAAGAAAGGATGACCCACAGGGAGAACCAAAAACACTGAGAGTAAAGCCAAGAGATACAGAGAACCAATCCAAGAAAACAGAATGGAGCTCCAGTCGGGGAACTGATGTACTCCGTGACCGCTAATTGCCTCCTCACACACACTCACTTTCTGAATGGGCGTGTCTATTGAATTCTACAATTGGCTTGCGAGGAGCAGACAACTTTTTTCCTAGTTTTTAAGTCTTCATATCAAAAGGATCATGAGGAGCCTTATCCACATCTGGACCTGAGTTAGATGAGGAGATGCTAGACTTCGAGCTTGGTTCAATAATGGAATAAAACTTCAGGAAGTTATGGTAAGTGGTGAGGACACTTTTCATGTAGGAGAATCTAAATAATTTTTGTCCAAGGGATCACTTTGCTGGATTAAAGATGGCCACAAATTGTTTATCACTCTTCTTAATAACATGTGGATTTGATTTCCCTTCCTCTTGAATCTGAGTTGGTCCTGAGACAGCTTAACAAATAGGATGTGAAAGAAGTGAAATTGTCAGTCACAGACATATCTTTTAAGAGGACTTTGAGCTTTTACTTTCCTCCCTCTGAGAATTCTCACTTTTGACACATTCTTCTCAGAACTCAGCCATCTTGTTGAGAGAAGCACACCCAGATTGTCAGCCAAAACCAGCATCAAGTGAAGGAGGTAAACCACCCACCTGAGCCCAATCAACACAGAATAACAACATATTTGCTATTTCATGCCACTAATCTTTGGGGTGGTTTGTTATGTCAAAATAGATAACTGAAATAAGAGTCATCTGTGTATAGAGGTAATAAAGCCATGAAAATGGATAAGACTTAATAGGAAAGTGTATGACATCGAAGAAAAGAGGTCTTAGACTAGAATCCTGGGGACTCCAAAATTGCTTGGCTGAGGATCAGAAGCCAGCAACAAGTTTGTGAAATATGTTCATAAAGGTAGAAGAAAATTCAGAAGATTGTCTGTGATATGTGAGCCAAGGGAAGAGAGAGGAGAGGGCTCCAGAGGTGAGCACTATTGAGATCAAACAAGATATAGCTGATAATTGCTTGTTGCATTTAATGACAAAAGTCAAAGATGGTCTTGGCAAAAATAGATTTGTTACCTGATGAGGCAGAAGACAGATTGGAAATGGTTGAATAATGAACTGTAAATAAGTAAAAGGAAACTGAGAATATAGATTCTGTTGAAGAACTAGAAGAGATTGCAGAATGAGATATCTGTGTGTGTGTGTGTGTGTGTGCATGCATATGAATTTGGAAAGGTCTGAAATACGGTTCTATATTACACCAAAATTAAAATTTACCCATACTCTAAAATTGAGAAATGAGATAAAACACCATCATTATAAACTCTCACCTTTAAATACTGGTGAGAAGAAGAGAAGTATAAAACTCAGGGTGAGAAAAAATTATAAGTGAATATCATTTTACTCTTTCCAGAAAGGATCCTCAAACCACAGAACATCCATTTAGGCACTATCTATGCACAATGTCCAAACACAAAGCAACCTCAAAATAACATTTGCTACAACTCAGACTTATAATAACTGTATCATGGATCCAAAGGAAATTATTTCCTGATATATCAAAACAAGTTTGTTAAACGGCATGTAATGTTGTCTTTAATGGACATTTAATCTTAAAATTTTATAGTTCAAAAACTACTTTTTTAAATTTTAGGCAATCTCTTCCTATTAAGGTAAACACTGAAATTTACCTTTTATACAAATCATACCTCATTTTGTAAAGAATCGCTTTAGCAATATTCAGAAATATGAAAAATAGCTATTTATTGCTCTGGGAGAGCATACGCAAAACTTTTGCGTGGCCAGCTTCTGGCAAGTGAAGCTAGATGATGTTCTTCCCAAATGTGTGTCCATTCATCCATGAATTTATACCCATGCATAAGAGCCTCCTGGGAACAAAATGGCTTGGACCCTGGCTCCTTTTCTGGGTGTTTCAAAGATGTGAAAGCCTGTCTGCTGAAATGAGTGGCTATATCCAACTAAGATCAAGGGGAAGAAAAGAAAAATAGAACTGAAAAATCAAACAAGAGAGGGAAGAATTCCAGACCAGAGACTTGGGACCAACATCAGGGCTAGGTAGTTGGAAGGCAGAGCCCCAATTGGTTAGGATTTGGCTGGATGTGGCAAGCTGTCCTGAACCCCATATCCTATTGCTGTGGGGAAGGGCTTTGGGGAAAGCACTGCAAGAGTGTGAGATGAAAGATGTGTTACACTCCAGGGTGAAGGCTCTTTTCCTAGAGTAGGTCTCACATGGGAAGAGATCTATCATCCCTGCTCCTTTAGGTTCCTGGGGTCTGAGGAAATTGGGGTGCCTGAACTTGGCCCACTTTTTGCTGCTGCTGTTGTTATATCCCTCCCTGGTTCTAACTGCCTGATTTCCACTTCACTTGGTCAGATTTTCTTGCTGATCCATTTTCTCTCTTTAAGTTAGTCTTACAGGAAATTAGCAAAGCAGGATATTTCATCCTAGTCTCCTCCCTCTTTCAGAATTTGGAACTTTCAATTTTCAAGAAACCTTGAAGAATGGGGTAAGTAAAGTTCCAGGAACAGCTAATAAAAGCATACAAAAATATTTTTTTTCTAAGCACAAGCCAGAGCAGAATTATTTGTAATGCATAAACAGCACCTGCTCAATTCCACCTGCTGCAGTTGAAGGAAAGTAAGCAAAAAGGAACATGGACAAAGTAATTCTTTTAAGCAATCAAATATCCTTTCATTGATTTCTTGTCCAAGGAGAGCAAATCAGTTAGTTTCATAAGCCCAATGAGTCTCCAAAACATGCCTTGGTGCTGACAATAATTGTAAATGTTTTCAAAGTTAAGATGCATGCATGAAAAAAAGTGCCAGATAGCAATACTCTTTTCACTAAGTGCTAGAAGAGTCTAGTTTTGTACCTTAAATTTTTACATGGATTAAACACAACAAAAGACAATTGCGGTACCAATTGTGCTGCCTGGCTGACTTAGCGGCAGATCACCAAATGAGAGAAATTTTCAAAATATTAACCATAACTGCACAAATTAAAATGAAGCCGATCTGTTTCCAAATCGTAGAAGGTGATTTCTAAGGAAGATTTCGCCCTCTCGCCCATCCCTACCCTGCCCTGAGACATTTGGCAATGTCGGCAAAATCTTGGTTTGTCACAACTGGGGAAGAGGGGCTACTAGGGGTAGAGGCCTGGGATGCTGCTAAACATCCTATAATACACAGGACAGCTCCCTTAGAGCAAATAGTTATTATCCCAAAATGACAATATTGCCAGTTGGGAAATCTTGAATTAGAGTTATCATAGTTTCCACTTTCTTTTCCTTTATTTATGAAGCCCCTCCTAGTACGTGGGAAGAAATGTATTTTCCAATCTACTGTAGGTTTCAGAGACTGGAGGGGAAGATATAGTTGTATCTGAAAACAGTTCCAGGACATTAAGAATTTAAGTTACAAAAGAGTGCCAAAGGCACTGGGCCCTTTGTACCACCTGATATTTCAGATAAATTCTAAATTTAGGAATACTTTGAAAAATGAATCAATTCCCCAACTTCCTGAGTTTGCAATAAACTTTCCAGATTATTTTAACCTTTTACTTTTTACATCCAGATGCCCAAAAAGATACTGATGTTTTTAATAGACTGATTCCAGATTTCTATAAGTATACCTACTATTACAGTGGTTTAAAGCACTAGACAAAAGGAACTTAATCATGGAGATTAAAGTAAAAGCAATACTATGTAAATTAATTCAGTTAAGCTTTATGAATGGCTGCCCACTTCCTTTAATTCTGTTTCTCTAACCAATCAGATGTATATACTAGTTTTCAGAAGCTAATTCTCCCTCATAAATTGTTGTAGAAATGCTTCACATTTATTCTGGGGCAAAAAGCCTGGGAGCAACCAGGAAATTTATTTATTTTTTAAAGATTTATCTATTTATTTTATTATATTATTTACTTTTATCCATTTTTGTCCCCTCCCCCATTTTTGCTGTTTTTCTGTCCATTCTCTGGGCAATTCTCTGTGTCCATTTCCTGCCCTCTCTTCTCATCCTTCTCCTCGTGTCTTCACCAAGATTCTATCCTGGAAACCTCCAATGTGGGAGAGAGGCAGCCTACCACCTGTGCCACCTTAGCTCCTGTTTTTTTGGTGCATCTCGTCTTAGATCTCCCTTGTGTCATTCTCCTGTTACATCATCATTTTGCTGCTTGGCTCAGTGGGGCCTGATGGCGCGCTCGCTCGCAGGGCCTAAGGGGGCTCACCGGCTCTAGGGGCCTGATGGTACACTTCCTTGCAGGGCTTGGTGGCCCACGTGCCTTCTATATTTTTCTTTTATTTATACCAGGAGGTCCCGGGGATCAAACCCAGGTCCCCCCATATGGGAGACGGACACCCAACCATTTGAGCCACATCCACCCCCACAACCAGTAAATTTAAAGAGGTAAGGCAAGCAAACGGACTCTCTGGGAGCTTTATCAGATAAGAGGTAGACAGGCTTGAAGAAAAAAAAAATGTCCTGCAGCTGAGGGAAAATCTTCCCTGTCAACAGCTCTTTGACGTTTCCATCTTTTCATTTAAAGTATGCTTAAAATCTTGGCAACAAAACTTGTGGCTCATGTGTTTTATCTTATGTAGACACCTACTCTAGGACTCCAAATGATAGGTTAAGGGCTAATTCATATCAGGCTTTGGGGATGGAAATAACCAGATTAAAAACGTCAAGTCTCTATTGTATGTGCTTTTTTTTTTTTTTAACAATTCTACAGTAATTGGAATGATTGCTTTAGAAGGTATGAAAATCTCCATTATTTGAGATTCCTTTCTCCTGATCAAAGTCCTATTTCTTCAATGTTATATCAAAATAAAAATACTCTAGAATGTTTAACATATTGTTCCATTATAAACCATTAAAATATTAAATTGAATTAATTTATTCAATCATCTCTGGTAGCAGATTCCTAATTGAGAAAGACAGGGGTAATAATTTTCAAACTGGAATGATAAATTGACCCAAAAGTGCCTTTTCTAAAATGGATTCCTTGGAACACTACTTTCTTAAGGTGCCACATGAGGAAAAAAATGGTTCAAAATTCTAGAAGTTTGAGACAAACTGTATATGTTAAATCCCCTTTAGAGAGTCACAGTGCACATTAGAAGATTAAAGACTTTGAGAAACCTATTTAATTGATTCTAGGAAGTCACAAATATGTTGTTCAGATGTCCGGTATGTCTGGAACACTGATTGACATAACTGCAGTATTACAGTCTGAGTAAAATTTAGGAAATAGATGTCTAGGACATGAATAAGTGTATTAGTTATCTTTGCAGTGTAACAAACTTTAGTAAATCACAGTTACCATGAATAAGAGTGCAGATGTAGTTTTGCCGCATCCACTGCTCAGGGTATCACAAGGCTAAAATCAAGGTCTTAACCTGGGCTCAGTATCCTTCTTCCAAGTTCAAGTGAATGTTAGAAGAATCCATTTGTTTTCAGCTGCAGAATTCATGGTGGCTTGCTTCAACAGGGCTGCACTAGTGAGAGAGAATCTCTGTTGCTTCAAGTCTCTGACCTCTAGACCCTCTTTTAAAAGGCTCACCTGATTAGTTCAGGCCCACCCCGAATAATTTCCTTTTTGAATAATTCAGGTAATGATTCAGGGCCCTAATCATATCAGCAAAACCCGTGTATCTTGCCATAAAATAACTTAATCCCTGGGGTCACATCTGCATACCAGAAGGCAAGACTCATAAATCCATCCTAGATTGCTACCTACTATACTGGGGAAATTTAAGGAAAGAATGAACAGAGTAAAGAGCTTCAAGGAGAGGAAAAAATGACATAAAAGGACTTTAGACCTACAATTAAACTATTTCCTAAAGGTCTCCCTTGTTCAATGTCCCTATAGAAACAATTGCCATGTCACTGATTACATTATTCAGACTGCTTCACCTAAAAGACAAATTAGGAAGTTTTACTAACACAATGGGAAAGTAGGGCACACTTCTTTTCAGTATCCTATTGCTAAAACTTTTAAGTCAGGCCTTAAGTGAGGCAAGGAAATAACACATATTATCTGACACCTGTTCAAATTTTCTAAGATCCTGTCATTCTATCATTTTCTTCTAATAAACATTTAGGCCCATTAAGTCACAGCAGAGTAAAAATATATAGTGTCAAGACTGGCCAGTAAGGAAAAATATATATATCCTTCTTTTCTAAAGAAATAAAAATAGATAATCCAGCACATAAGTAAAAAGCTCAATAAAATTCATCAAAATTAACTTTTAGTGACTAGACTCTAGATTTCCAAAGCAATATTTTATGTTCACTAATATGTTGTAAATTTTTATTATAATCACCATTTTTATTAAATTAGCCTTTGAAAATAATTTGTTTAACCTTTACATTATATTCACACTTAAGAAGAAGAAAGAAAACAATTTAGAAAGAAAGTAAGGAGGGGATTAAATATTTCATCATAATTAATTTTCCTAAATAAATTAATTTTTAATTCAGAAACACAAACCATAGAAAATAACATAGAACTCTATTACTGCCTTTTCTGTTTTATTAAATCACACATAATATACATTTCAAGTGAAACTAGAATCTCATTCCTGTATTTACAATGATGGTTTCTAGTCTATTGATTTAATAAATATTTTGCTTCTCTTCTCAACAGGAAATATGAGGTCATTGATAAAGCTTAAGCTCATATGTCTTGATAGAGCACTATTCTCTGTACCAGTTATACACTGTGCTTATTGCATATTTTAAATTATTTATATTTCAGCGGAAGGGGTTAGCTGGGTGATTTACGGATGAGTGGTAAAATCCCAGTCCACAAAGCCAGCTGTACAGAGGACAATTGAAGCTTACTTTTGAATATTTATAGATAGTTCCAGAATTAGGATAATACTGTAATTCTCAAAAATAACATGGTAAAAAGCAAGAAAAAATCCTTTTTGGAAAAAGCAGACCAAGTTTCAAATCTCACTGGAGTAGGACATAAATCAGGTGAAAGATATCATTTCATAGGGAGCCAATTCTCTATTAGAAAGGGGATGTGGGTTCTAGAAAGCATGCACTTAATTCTGACTTACGTACACCACAGTGTTGTCCATACTATTGTACAAATAGCCCTTTGAAAAAGAAGGTTAATCAAATGTGCAGTGTGATACAGTAAAATGCCTGGGATGGCTGACCAATTCGATTCATATCTCCTAGTGGATATCCATAATGTCTCAATTCTTAATTATCTAGTCTTTTGTGCATTAAAAAAATGGCCAATAAAATGTCAGCCAAGAAACACACTGTTCATTCCTTTCAGGTTTATTTTAAACCTATTGCACTTAGGCTAGAGCTAAATCAATTTTTCATGAATATCTACCCCGGTAGATTGCACCTCAAGCCAGTTCAGATCCCCGGAGAATTTTTAAAAAAGAGATTTATCAAGTAACAAGTAACACCTCAGGAAAAAGAAACAGGGTTTTTAATTGCTTTGTGCGCTCCATAATTGAAGGCAGGCACCTTCTTGAGGCACTCGCTGCCAGGAGGAGTGAGACTCCACTTGGCCCTGCCTAATTAATCCTGTGATACAAACCTTCTGGCTTCAATTTTCACATTTCTGTCTCTTTTTAGAGGTGATAATAAAACTAAAAATTTATGTTGGTTACTGTATGACTATAACTGTGCCAGCGGAACACAAATAAAACCATATGGGCAAAGGAGACCTTTTCTCCACATTTCTGGTATCTCTGTGGTAGGAGGCACAGGGGCAAGCTTTGGGCTAACAAGAAAAGGTAGGGAAAATTCAGTAGCTGGGCAGAAGTGCAGGTCAGCTCCTTCCTGTGAGTTTGCTCTGTTAAGATGACTCATGGAAGCATATGCCTTTTTCATTGACAAAAAAAAAATTCTCAAAATAGAATTGTACACTCTGAAAGCCCAACGGCGCGGTGACTACAAGTCACAAAACTGCATTAGAGCTTTTAATGAAAGACAAATTGGGCAGCTTAGCCTTTTAAAAAAGTTGTCAGAGTGACAAGTGCAGGATCTTTTAACTTAACAGCTTACATATTAAAGCTAGTATAAAAGATCCTGGAGAACATTGTCCGCAATACCAGCAGTGCCCGTAGGTGAGCTGCGATATATAATGCATCCTCCAACATGAATTGGCTCCATTGATACAAGTCAAATTTATTTTGCTTCTACGGAGAACCTTGATTTGTAACGTGGCATTATTGTTAAATGTCTTGAGGAATGCTACTTACAGAAAGAGAGGAGACAGCATTAAAGATGTCCCGTCAATAATACATAGTTTGACTCTAGGCCAAATCTATAAGCACAAATGCATTTGATCCTTATATTAATTAAGAGAAATGACATTTATGTTATTTAAAACATAAAAAGAAAATAATAAAATTATTGTATTAGATATGCTATAATGAGCAGGTTTTTTCTACATAATATTAATTTTCCAACTTGAAATACCAAATAGCATGATATTTTGAAAGACTAGGGTAAAAACCTGAAAGGTATATGGTATCATGCTGTTCATATTTGCTTCATAGATATTTTCATAATGAATGAGAAATTTTCAAAAAAAAAATTATGTGGCTTCAGTTATATTTATATATGCTTAAGACTTTCACAGATACATTGCTTTAATTTTATTTCTCTAAATCTATGTTCAGTTATTTTGAATAGACTTTCCACACTTTCTGCTGAATTTTTAAAAATATGAGAGCCATCTGGTGGTCAACAATTTTATTTTTTCTTACATATAAAAATAAATTTGTGTTTATTACAAAATAAAGTGTCTGTTTTTATTTAAAATTTGATGTTTGTTTTATTTTCAATAGAAGCATTTTTTTAACAGACACTTATGCACCACTCCCATTGCCTTAGTTAAATGCATTCAGGAAGTGAAACTATTCTTCAAAAATTTTATTTTCATTGTACTCTCCTGCTATTTCTTACAAATATAAGATGGACTACTCTTTCCATATATTTCATATAGTTACAGAGAGGTGCTTTAAATCATTCAAAGCATTGAGAAAAATGCAAATGTAAATGTAGCCTTTAAGGCTTTATAATAAATAGATGGTTTTTCATACTTTTTAAAACAAAACAAGTGGTTTTATAGAATATTTTTCATGAAAAGGAAACTTTGGAAACTGGGTTCAGGATCCCATAAACATATACAGATGTAAAAAAGAATAATAAAAAAAAAGAAAGATGAAATGTAAAAGCTATAAAGGTTCAAGTTCTGGTTAGTGATATGGGAAGCATCAAAACAGAACTGACATTAATAGCAGTTGTTGAAATTCTGCACACCTTGTTCATGCAGATTTAAAATAAGCTGTTCACTTTCTAAAATAGTATGTTGAATATCTATATAAAATACAAAAGCATAAATATATATTATAAACTGAGGTCTGTTGTAAATATATTAATAAATAACAATTTCACTCTAATCTCCCTTTATCCCTATGTTAAACTGTAGAGTTCAATTTTGTTTTTGTCATTAAGTTTGGTCTATTGTTTTTACTGTTACCTAACATATACTGAGTACTTACTATATGTCAATTTCATGATCAAGAGCTTTTTAAAATAATCTCCTTGAATCCTTGTAAAATCTCACTTCATAAGTACTATAGTGCTCCCTTTTAACTTGTGAAGCAAATGAGGCTTAGAGGAGTTACAAAACATCAACAAGAGTAGCTTTGACTTAACTCCAGTTCTGAATGATGCCAACTTCTATAGTTTTATCTATCATTCAAAACCAAAATGGCAGCTAGATGCTGTGAATACTTGTAGCTTTACTATATTTTCAGCAACAAAACTATATCCTCAATTGACTTTGCATTAGTAGGTAAAGCACCAGCCTTATCAGCCAAATTTGTCACTTATCTACCAAGTGATGTGGGAAGTGAATTTGTGTGAAAATATCTAAGAATATCTTGCATAATGGTTACCTGTCTTTTAGTCTTTCGGGCACTTTATCTTCTTCTAGAACAAACTCTTCCCCTTCCTTTCAGGCTCAACTTTTCTCCAACTCCAACTCTAGAATGGGGAGGGCCTGACTATCTCAACACCCTGAAGATTGGGCATGTGACACTGGCCTGGCCCCAAAGACATGTCCAGGAGAGAGCTGTGTACCCAAGTCAGGAAGAGCAGAGCATTTTCACCTTGAGTCTGAGATGAAAGAGATGAAGGAGGGTTAGGTCTGTTTCCTGTCAGATCCCTAAATTGAGATAATATAGGCATGAAGTTATGCTCGCTTCCTGGGCTCCCATCTCCACAAACACTCTTTAGTACTTGGGGGAAGTAGAAAAGAGTGAAGCAAACACACATGGAGGCAAGAAATGAGAAACAAAGAAAAGTCCTGAAATGATCCAGTCCCTTCTCTGCGCCCAGAGCCCCAAAGCTATGTTGTTCTTACAGGAGTCCCTTTAGTATTTGAGCTACCTCAGACAACTTCTGGTGTCTGTTATTTTGGCTTGAGCTAGTTTGAGTTGGATTTTTGTCACTTGAACCCAAGAAGCCATTTACATTATACAATAATTAGAAGATAATGGGTTCCTGTGTGGCATAAGACAGGGATAACCACTGTGTAGCCAACTAATAGTGTCTATCGGTAGTGTTTAAAAATAAACAATTTCCCTAGGAAAAGAGCCAGTGTGCATGCATATGGCAGAGAAGTGTGACGCAAAGCACCAGATTGGTTGGTGCAAACACAGGGATGAGCCAATTTCCAAAAGTTGGACAGTTTTAATCCCTATTGGCATACACTTTTTGTTTTTATCTCACCCATATATGTATAAAACTGGACTCAAAATTTGCACACTTAAGGAACAACACACACACACACACACAGATCTTCTTGATTTTGATATGACCAGATTCAGTCAAGGAAGTAACTCCCCCTAGAACTTTATCTTCATAGTCTATGAGAAAGGAGACTGGCAGACATATTGAACAAAGAATGGTGTAAATTTGGATGAAGTCAGAGCAAATGTAGCTATTGTGACTAAAGAGACAGAATGAAATAAGTCAAACATATGCTTTCAAATTGGACCAGTCGAGCTTGGTGCCCCAGCTCTTCCACTAGCTAGATGTGTAACCTTGAGCAAGTTGGGTAGTACTGCATGTCCCTTTCCTCTTCAATATAGGAGAAAAATAACAGGTCAATTTCAAGATTAGATATAATCTATGAAAAGCACCTAAAAAGGATGCTCAGTAAGTGGCAGGCTTTAAAGTTGACGTATTTACACAAGTAATATGTAAACAAGTTGATTATAAAAGTTCAAATAATACAGTGGAATACTATTCAGGGATAAAAAAGAAATGAGTTGTCAGGATAAATAATAAATAAATAAATAGCAGGTGTTGCTTTGGTAATTGCTGTTATTATTAATATCATTATTATTTCCTCATATATTTTATTAACCAACACACTCAAATAAAAGACATGATAAGAAAAAATACTTTGATTCCCATTTACCAAGTGTGCTTTATTTGGGTATTCACAATAAGCTTCATCTAAAGGCACTAGCAACTGAACTAAAAGTTGGAAAATGCAGTGATAAAGTATAACATACTATCATTACTCTCTCACCCACATTAAATATTCTATTGTAGCTCCTTATTTTTTCCAGTATGTCTTATCTGTGGAGTATTTCTCCAAATACTCCGTGTATTTTTCTATTGTTTCCTACAATGTGTTGAGAGAGTTTTTGGTGACAGAATCCAGCCTCATGGCATTCATTCATAAGATGCACAGTGTAGTATATAATCTGTACTCAATCACCATATGTATATGTTTGGACAAAACCATTACATGACAATATTTAATCTGGTAAGGATTTATTTTAAAGAGTAAAGCCAAGTTTGAAAGTGACATCCTTTATATATCATAGAAATCTCAGAGCTTCCCAAACTTGTCTGCACATCGCAATCTCCTGAGAGCTTCAAAAAGTGCTGACACCTGTGTCCCACACCCTACCAACCCCCAGGTCATAATTTACTTATCTGGGGTATGGCTTTGGTTTTGGAATTCTTTTACAAGATCCCCTGATGATTCTAAAGAGCAGTAAGTTTAAGAAATATTGGTCTGGCTTTCCCACCAGGTCTCTCTTATCATTGTGCAAACAACTTCTAGATGTTTCATTTATTTCTCTCAAAATCCAAGTACATTCATAAATGAAATTTTCATTTTCCATCAAAAAATGAAAAAAAAAAGTTTTCATTTCATACTTGTGTATCACTTCTCCAGTAGTCACTCTGCTAGGGTCTGAAGAGAAAGAAAAAAGGTACAAGACACAGATTCTATCTTAGTTATTTAAATATAGTTCAGGAGATAGAACATGTAAAATATATAACAATATTAAAATTCTAAACATTTCTTCAGGAATAATAATCCTGAAACATTTTACGCACTTGAAAACCATGAAAATAATTTTTCAATGCAAATGAAATACATGAGTGCAGCCATCAGAGAGGAATTACCAGATAATCTTCCTTAAACACATAGAAATTTTCTTTGGCAACTTTATTGAAGTTTTGTTAAAATTGAGAAAAATTTTTTATCTGATATCTAGAAACCACTTGACTGATTTTAGTCCACATTGCAGGTTACCTGCCAGCTTCATAAATGCCTTGTTTTTCTGATTCGTAATAGTACTCTCTCCATCCCCAGAATTTGTCATCTAGTCAAATCTGTGTGGACACCTTTAAATACATATGCTGAGACTTAGGTGCATGGGAGCAATTAATGTGTCCATATAATCCATATTCTTCATATCATACAAAAAATGGAGGAAAAAAATCCAAATTAAGACAGATTTATTTACTGCTTACTAAATACCACATTTAACACCACAGCTTGGCATTAATAGAAGAGTTCCAAGTTTTATCTCCCAAGATTGCAATCTCTGCTATAGGCCTACAATGAAGATTAAAGCTGATAATGTACAAGAGAACACTTAGC